>JARKIC010002021.1:0-81862 GCA_029378375.1 Mycena olivaceomarginata | reverse complement strand
CCTAAGCGGGCCTCGCCGGTTGCCGGTCTAGGAACCGTTGAACGCAGTGATTCATGAGTTTGCACACTGACCTCATGCTAGTGGTGAGAGCACGTTGAAAAAAATGGAAAAAGCCAAAAAAAAAAATGTAATGAAGAAACCCCTGGCGGGACTCGAACCCGCAGCCTCCAGATAATCCGAAACACGAACGTAGAAGTCTGACGTCATAACCATTAGACAACAGGGGCGTAGAAGGGGTCGAATACTATCCTCTCAGCACGATTAGGTTCATTCCATTATTAGGCACCCTAAATCGGATTCTCAGTCCCATGAGGATCTTGCATGACCATAACCACGCATAATACGTAGGACGATTTGAGTGTATGGTCCTGATAAAGATGCGCAAGGTGCACATAAAACTTGGAATTTTCTCCGACTGGCCAACCTAATCTAACAAAATACTTAGAAACCCCAGACCAAAGACAGCGCTCACAGACCGGAATTTGTGTACTCATCCGGCATGCCGTGCCAAGCTTACCACGCTCGGAAGAATGGGCAACTAGTCAAAAACCCTCGTGATTTAGTTTTTCTGCATTGGTGATCTACCGAGAGGAACGGCAGACCGTGGTCCAGAAGGCCAGGTATGACATGCAATATAATCCGGTTCCAGGTTGAGTACAAGGGCAATGTTACATTGAAAAAACAGACACGTCAAGTTTTCGTATCCTCTCGTTTCTTCCTTGCCAGCTTTCGCTCGACGATACAACGTACTGTGTCATTCCCTTTTCCATCAGTTTCAGCTTGCCCCCACCGACCCGGTACGTCTTTCCAGGTGGAGCAGCTTCATCATCTTCCTCTCACTGGAAGATTCATCCGAACCTTCATCGTCTGGCGCTGCATGTCGTAGTGATTCGCCCTCGATCACAACACGGCTGAACCAACTGCAAAAAGGATGATCATTCGAGATTGGAAGGAGCACAGGGAGGAAAACCCACCGGTCGTGCGTGATTATAATTATCGCACCCGTGAACGTCTTGAGAGCGATTGCAAGAGCCTGGATGGTATGGAAGTCCACATGTGTTGATACTTCGTCAAGAAGCAGCAGCGGAGGCGGTGTATGAAAACTATAAGCGCTATGGCCAGCCGAACCTACCGTTCACGGTGGTGAGTCCCCGATATCGACACGATATTGGATTAAAAACCACCTTTTGCCCGCCACTCAACTGCACAAGCGGCGTATCACTTGCGATCTTGCCCTGGAGACCAAAGGATCCTAGGCACTTCGGGCATCCTGCTCGACGACCGTCTCGCCTTGGCCTCGAAATATTCCATGAAATGGGACAATGCCGTCACTGGTCTGCCCGACGTTGATTGAGTCTGAGGACCTGACAGCTCTTCGACCGAGTGTTGGCCTATTTCCACTTGTATTAGGTTTCTGTTTCTGTCACGGCGCGGTGTACTGACCGTAGTATCCAATTTTGAGAAGCGGATGCCGGACGATGGTGCCCTTGGGGGCTTGAGCGTACCCATGATCAGTTTAGCAATCGTTGACTATAAACGTATTCCGTAAATATTTATCAAATTGAGAAGAAAATTCAAACCTTGCCCTGCCCGTTCGCGCCTACAGATTGGCATTCAGACACGGTAAAAGTATCATGGTCGAACATGGTTACCAACGAATGCATATCGACCACCTTGATTGACGGTGAAGGTGATATCTTCGAGGAATGGCTTCTTGGCTTTCGGGAACCGGTACTCCACCGCATCGAAATGTATCAGGTCTCCGGCAGTTCGCAGCTTCTCCGGGCTCTCGATGTTGATTTTGATCCTTGGCTCGGTGACGATCTGGTCGACCTCCTTCCGATTCGAAAGGAAGTATCCCGCCATATCGCGGTTGAGTTTGAATCGTGTCCCTTTAGCGCTCGTTTCCGCACCCCAACGTTCATCCAATCTGAACACGGAATCACTTGAGCAGGACGAAAGAGCGAAGAAGTAACCAACTTTTTCTGGCGCGATTTAACCATGCGCATCCTGTAACGAACGATGAGCCGATTCCCGATTCTCCAGGAACACTAATGCACACCTGTTTTCATCCCCAGTTTTCTTGGCGCTTTCTTTGCCTTGTTGGATCGACTTCTCGATCTACCCAAAATATGAAAACAGTACGACGGGGAAAGAACACGACCCACATGCTCCCGTTTCTTGTCGAGACTCTCTTGTGCGCTGGTAAGTTGTTTCGCCCGTTTCCGCTCGTTGACTTCAAAGGCGGCCGGCGTGCCTTCAAAATATTCGAGTGTTTTATTTCGCAGAATAATCGTCTCCTCGACAACATTATTCAGAAAGGCTTGGTCGTGCGAAATGAGCACAAGAGTGCGCGACTGGGAACTCAGGAAGCCCTCAAGCCAGATGATTGCTTCAAGATCCTATTCGTAGATGTGCTATGAATTTAAAGAAATCGGTCCAATGAAAAACACAAACCAGGAAATTGGACGGTTCATCGAGAAGTAGAAATCGCTGTGGACGAGGAGGGACGTAGCGAGGGAGCAACGAGACCTCCATCCACCGGAAAGGGAGGTGTACGGACCCTCAACCATTTCTTGGGTGAAGCCTAAGCCGGAGAGAATACTGGCAGCACGCGCTTCCGTGGACGAAGTTTCGAGCTTTAGTTCCGAATGAGAGTGGGGACAAGTGAAAAGTCGAAGGCATACTAGTTCCAGCGTAACCTGGATATTCTGGAGCATCTCCAGCGCCTGGTTCATAATATCAGGTTCGATATCGGCGGTCTCGACACTTTCGACTCTTGCGGGAGCGTTAGTCAGGCGGTTTTAAAGGCGAACCATCGCGTACAAAATTTCAGCCTGTTTGAGGTTCTCCTCAGCCTTGATTTCCTCCAAACGTGCCTCTTTACCGCGCGCCCCGGATCTTCGACTTGCAACTTTCCTGGCCTCCTGCAGCTCCCGGCGGCGTGCATCGAGACGTAAGCCATAAACGATGCGTTGAGTTTCTCGCAGAGATGTGGTCTCAGTGGCCTTGGTCAAAGCTAAGACACGACTCAATTGGCATTTATTGCGCGATAGATGCAAACGTGCCTTCGAACTCTTCCACCGCAGCCTGCCGTTCCTTGTCGCCTTTGACGACGTGCTCAAGGACGCTGATAGACCCAACACCAGGAGTATCAGTCGCTCTCGCACTATCCTCGACTTGAGAAAGCAGAAGGATTCGGATGGACGGGTTCAAGCCGGGGCATGAGTTTATCTGCATCGCCGTCAGAGAGTCGACTTTCCAGACCCGTTGCGGACCCTTAATGAAACCGATAAACGCGTCAGAATCGAGAAACTTTCTCTCAAGAGAGACCAGTAGCAACCGACTAGTCCGAATCTAACGCCTTGCTTCAGGCGCAGATGGCTCGATGAAATGAGCTCCCGGTCTCATATGGAAATTGTAACGCCCTTGAGATCAATTTCAAGACTGGTATCGAGCGTTTCGGTGTGGAAGCGGGATTGCTGGAGTTGCAATAATGGAGTTCAAGGCTTTGGGAACCGCCTTTGATTTGGGTGCCATATCGCGCGTTTCGGTTGTTTCGGTAGATTGGGACGAGGTCGCTGTAGTAAGGTTCAAATTACTGGAGCTGCTTTGGCTTTGAGGGGCGTGTGGGGAAGAGCCAAGGATAGTTGAGTGTCATACGGAACCGAGGCGGTTGAGGTGGAGGAGCGAGATAAGATAACTTCAAGATCATTATCTACACAGCCGCAAGATTATTCCGCTCAACTTCAGGCTGGCCCGCTCCCTCACCTGGTCCTCTCGTTGCTGAAAAGACTGCGCGGGGTACTACGCAAGTGTGACCCATTCACGCGCCGTTTTGACTATATTTCAAGGTGGATCGTGAGGAATGCCCTTGAGGGAAGAGGCTCAGTGCTCCAGCTCAGTGCTCACTGACTCGGAGACGTAGATTGGGTCAATGGGGCGAGCCATACGCGTTATTTGAGCTCTATCAGGTATCGGGCGCGTACATTGAACATGCTAAGTAAGAGTCAGCGACAGGCGAGGAAATGGAGGGAACTAGGAACTAGGTCTGAATGGGAACAATGCACAGATACTCGTGTCCAGCCGCCAGCTTGCCCAAGGGCCACTTCATATCCTGGACATTTTCCCAGATCTCCAGAGCGGCACGCGGTTCCTCATGGTCGACGAAGAAGTCCGTGAAGACGCTGCAAACACCTCCATCTGCCTTGTTATTCCCAAACAGCGCTCCCCGTAAACCGCGTGATTGAGCAGCCCGCAAGTACGGGACAGGTGTGGTTGCGAGGATCCGGTTTGCCGTGTCTTTGATGAAGTTCAGGTCGACTTTGCGGAGTGGGGCATCTAAATTATTTCTTCACGGGGTGATTGCAGAAATGGATTGGAAAACGTACCAGCGGCACTTGTCAGAGCAGCAACAGCACCAGGGTGAGATGAAGCAATACCGAAAGCATGGCATGGAATCGGCGGGGCTGGGGTCAGCAGCAGCGTCGCGATATTTTGTCTGCGGTACTGGGAAGAGAACAAGCTGGGTGACCCAGCAGACATTTTTACCTAGATTCGTTACATGAGAAGTAACGCGTAAAATCGCCACATACTTACCAACCTCATATTCCCAGACCGTAGCAAACGCATACCCCACAATATCGTTTCCAATGCGGCACAAAGCCAGGGAAGTTGCGTCGGGATCGGTAAAGCATTCGCTCCTCAGCTTGGCAGGAGTCATTCTTACGCGCAAGCCTGGCCAGTGTCATCGAAGTGCTATTTGCACGGGCTGTAAACTCGCCTGGTTTGAGCGGCGCGGAGACATCAGGGCTCCAGACGCCATAGTTGGCAGAAAAGAATTGCGCGCATTCATCCAGCAATTCTTGAGAGACCTGAGAGCCTCGCACAACGCTGAAGGTACACCGCGAAAGTGCCGACTCGGACATGTTGCACTCCCTGGCGTTGTTACTTAGATAGGGGCGATTACACAGCCACGTTGATTGCGGATTGATAGAAGGTTGAAAACATAGCCAGCCAAGAGGAAAGACTACGGACGTACCAGCGCCTCTCAACGCGGCCATAAACCTGTTCGCCTTTGAGTAATTCTAGAATTTGATTAGAGTCTAGATCGACACATTACAATGCTTTTACTCGTCCCGTTTCTTGTTATACACTCATACACCTCCCGCCCCGCCCCACACACTCAAAGATCCAGCTCCATGAGCGCCGTAACCAGCCGCTCCGCGACCGCATCCGGCTCCTGCCTCGCCATCTCAAGAATGCTCAAACAGTTTCTTAATCCCAATCTGCAGCCTGCTCGACGGGTCGTCCCTCGACTTCCGGTCGAACCCGGCGTCGCGCAGCATGCGCACCCCCGCGTCGCGGCGGTCCTCCTCCTGGGGGAAGAGGTCGACTTCCCGGATGAACGGCCTCGAGTGCGGAGAGGGAGGTACCGGCGGGACGCGCAGGACGGAGTTGAAGTCCGCGAAGCCGAGGTCCGTGAGGATGGGGCCGGTTGGAGGTGGTGGCGATTACGAGCAGGCGGCGGTCCTGAGGAGGAACAAGCATAATGGGTTACGCGATAACCTGGGGTAGGGTTGCGGAACGAACCTTCGGTGGCCGCTTTCCCAATAAGTACCAACAGCGCTTGCAGCAACCGGGTTCGAGAACCGTGCGCCCATCGGCGACCAGTCTACGCAGCAACCCATTATCAGGACTAATTCATCGGTTTAAAGATGGGGGGACCACAAACCAATCAACCGTTCGATATTATCCACCACTACAACGCTCAGCGGACTCTTATAGCTGTCTGCAAACACCTTCGTGATGGCAGAGATCTTTTGCTGCTCGCCCATGCCGACCATGTTGTCTGGTGTGATGAGTTTGATGAAGGGGAACTGCGACGCCTGCGCGATCGCTGCCGCCAGCGCGGTCTTACCTGACCCAGGCGGGCCGTGCAGGAGGACGTTGACCACCGGTGCGCGTTTGGAGGACCGCACCTGCTCGACGATGAGCGTGCCGGAACGTAGGAGCTCCTGGAGAGAGGGGGGAGAAAAGGTCAGTAGGGTCCTGGGTAAAAAAGGTGGGTGAGCGTACAGTCGACGACATTGTCATAATGGATGATCCCGTTTTGGATGACCGACTGCAGTTCCTCCTCGGAGACACCGAACGCGGGGTGCACCTCGTCGAGGGCATGCACGAAGTCGCCCCGGTTACCCGCAGGTTCTCCACGTCGTCGCTGATGCCCGCCATCGTCCCAACCTATTAATTATAATGATTAGTCGTTTGAAAAGAATCAAGTGCGGCGAACACTCCCACCTTAACATGCCGATTAAACGCAAAACTCGTCCGCGCTCTTAATCAGACCGTTGAGCTCAGCGCCGGAAAAGTTCTTCGTCTTCCCCGCCAGCTCCTCCAGATCCACGTCCTCGTCCATCACACGGTTCGTGCGCATCTTGGCCGTGTGGATGTTGAGGATCTGGTACCCGGCCCTTCTCGTCGGGGAGCGAGATCTCCATGTGCACCTCGAGCCGCCCGGGGCGCAGCAGCGCCTCGTCGATCATGTCCTTCCGGTTGGTCATACCGATGATGAGGATGTTGTTCAAGGGCGTCGACACCGTCCATCTGCGTGTCTGGTTAGCAGGATGTTAAACGAATAGGGGGGAACAGGCGAACCTTGGACAGCAGCTGATTGACGACGCTGTCGCCCACGCCGGTCCCGCTGTTCGTCGAGCCACGCTGCTTGAAGATCGCATCGAGCTCGTCGAAGATGATAATGTGCAACTCGCTCCTCGTCGCCCTTCTCCTTGTACTAAAATAATCGATCAGCAACGGTGTGGTTAATCGAAAGCAGGGAACCAACCTCCTTCTCCGCGTCCTCGAACAGTTTCCGGATGTTCTCTTCCGAGGCACCGACAAATTTGCTCAGGATTTCGGGACCGTTGACGATCTTTGGCTCGTGCGCCTTGAGCATCTTGCCGATTTGACGCGCAATGAGGGTTTTACCCGTTCCCGGAGGGCCGTGGAGGAGCAGTCCTGCAAAAACTGTTCAGCCAAAAGTCGAAAGAAGAAGCACAACACCCACCCTTGAACGTGCTCGATGCCGAGTTTCTCGACAAGGCCAGGCGGGAACACCCGCGACGCGAACGCACGCCGGAAAATCTCGCTAAACTCAGTGTCGAGCCCACCGATGCCCATGTCCTCGAACTTGAAGTTCGGCGCGAGGATCGCGTTCGGCGGGGCCTTCTTCGCGCTCGACTTGATGTTGATCCCGTTCGCCTCGGCGGCCTTCATCATCGTGATGTCCGTCTTGTCCATGATGATCCCGAAGCTGCGCGGGTCGGGCCCGTACTCCGCGCGCCTCCCGCCCCCCGCCGCGCTGCTGGTCCGCGAGCTCCAGCACCGAGAGACTCTTGACGAGCACCTTGAGGTTCTGCCCGTGGTAGTCGAAGATCATGTACTCGCCCGCGGCGACGATGATCCCGTTGAACGCCTTGAGGGAAGTTGCGCACGAGCTCGTCGGCGGAGTAGGTCCTCCCTGCTCTCTGTTTTCCGAGGAAGCCGACCTCGAGGTCGAGGGACTGGAGGTAGTTGGGCTGCGACGGGAGGGGTTCGATGGGGATGGTGTCGCCCGCGACAGCCAGCCCGATCCATTGGCGCTGCATTGCGGACGCACCGATGCAGCCCGGCCGCAGCTTTCCCGTGTTGTCGTGGCTGATTATCATTGTTGAGGGCCTGGATATATACAAAGTCGCAAAGCAACCTACATGACGGTTACGGGGAATTGGCCCTTGCAGAGGACGTGCTGGCCCTGCTGGAAGTCCGAGGGATGTACCACGAGCCGGTTGGACAGTGCAAGCGCGTTGGACGGTGAGCCCTCTACATTGAAGCTGCGCGCGTTCCAGATTTATTAGCAGCGTCACGGATTCGCCGCGATTTCAGCCTACCTGCCTATCGAAGGCGGCCCTCCCGAGGATCGGGGTGGTGGTCTACTGTCGTATCCCTCGTTTCTCGAATGAAGCGCTCGGAGGATCGTTGTATTGCGCTGGAGGAGCATTATACTGCATGGATTGCGGTGGTGGTGGGCGTGCACCAGCGCGGGGACCGCTGGGGAGAGAAGTGTAATTTCTAGACATTTATTATTGAGCGTAAGTCGTGGCTGCGGTCGTGGTCAAGGTGAAGGTCTCAATTGAGCCATGACATAAGCTTCGCGGCTTAACATGAGCGATATCCACCCGCCTTCAAATTCCTCCTCTGACGCGTCTGCCAGCGTTTTATTCGCTGGCGACGACGTGGATATCCATTCATGTCGTCTGCTCGGTCCCATTGCACTCGTGAGTTTTCTGCGCGCAGTTTCGTGTGGGCCAACTTAGCATCCTTACTACTAGACCGTGCAAGGCCTTATGGGCGTCCTTGTCATCCTTTCCCTGGTGTATAAACGCCACAGAGAGAAGCCTATGCGCCCGTGGAGGATATGGTGTGAACTGTGCCACTCTTGAATCGCCCCTCGTTGACCCTCTCCGAGGCTGTTTGATGTATCGAAGCAAGTCGCGGGCCAGATGTTCGTGCACGCCTTCAACGTCTTCGTGTCCGATCTCGTATCCCACCACTCTTCGAACAATGCTTGCGTGTCTTATTTCCTCAATATTCTCATTGATACGACTCTCGGTGCGTTATATACCGCCTTCGGAGCGCCAACTCAGCTCGCATTTCTTCAGGCGTTGGACTCATATACGTGCTCCTGAGGGTCTTCACGTACATTGCCTCTGAACGATTCCAACTAAAAGGCTTCGAGTCGGGCATATACGGCACCCCACCCTCATTCAAGTACTGGTTGCGCCAGGCAACAATATATATTCTCGCCCTCACCACGATGAAATTCATGGTTATTGGCTTGCTCGCCCTCCTCCCCGGGCTATGGTCTCTGGGGGCCTGGCTGCTGAGTTGGACGTGGAGCGGCGAAGGAGACTCGTTGGAGGTGGTAGTGTAAGTGTTCCATTCAACTTGTCGCATGTTTAATAATCGGTAACGCCTAGTGTGATGGGCATATTCCCCATCCTCATGAATATCCTGCAGTTCTGGCTCATCGACTCGATAGTCAAAGCTTCCGGCGTGGCGCTTGATCTGGACAGCCCGGATCCTTTGGACCGAGAACCGCTTTTCCGTAGCCCGGACGACGACGACGACGACGACGACGCCGGTAGCATTGGCATCCACAACCCCTACTCGCAAACGGGACATCGAAAGCCACCCACACGCCACGCGTTCCCTGTCCCCATCGAGCCACTGGTCCTGCTCATCAGACAAACAGCTGCGCACACCCCGGGAGTCCAAATCCTCCAACCTCCTCCGAGGCGAGCACCCCGGTACCGATCGACACTGCACGCGTACCCACCCAGCATCGCGTCATCTTCGTCGTTGTCGTCGTCATCGCCGCCAACGCCAGCAGGCGCCCGTGCTCCGCGAGGCGACGAAGCTCAAGCCGAAGCGCCGGAATCCGCCCTCGCCGATTACGATTCGCAATAACAACCGTCCAGCTGTGAACTCACCCCGGCCAGGACCGACGCCCAAGAGGTAAGAAGAGGGTCTCTCGTTTCTCTGCACAAGTTTACCTGTTGTTGTGGATTAGTGCACCGGCCTCTGCGCGCCTGCCCCCGCGCCTGCACCTGCTGCGCCGAAAGCGGAGGCGGATCCGTGGGGCGAGTCGTGGGATGGACACGGACGACTGGGCGGACAAGGGTGGGGGAGGAAGATTGGACGGGACGCAGATTGGAGGAGAAGAAGAATGTGCTGTCGGACTGGACAATGGCAGCCCCGATGGTTAAACTCGGTGCATTGCTATTGCGACATAGGACACGTAAATTTGGGATAGTACTGTAGAATCGAATAATTTTTCAAGTCGTACCTGGAACGCGTCGCGGTGTGATGGGGGCGGTGCTGGACAACACAAGCCACACTTTGCTCTTCTCTTCTGCCCTCATCTCCTTTTTATACCGGGTTGGACGCGTGCCATGGACTACGAGTCGTCCGACATCCTGGGCTCCAGTACCCTCCCCGTACGACCCCCGGCAGCCGCAGCAGGATGGTCTGGCTTCTCGAAGACCGTATTCTTCCTCGTCCTCCTTCTGGCAGCCTATGTCGGCGCAGTGCGCGCCTGGGCAGCCCTCCTCAAATGGCGTGAAAAAATCCTACCGTCTGTGAGTATTTGGAGCCAGTTTATGGCCTTTACCCAAGCTTGACGCGTCATACAGCTTCATGCGGCGACAACACGGCATTCCCGACACCGACCACCGCCCGTTCAATGTGGCATACGCTGCGGTTCTCCGTGCGCGCCGCGAGGAAGAGGTTGCGAATAACCGGGTGCACAGAGTGGACGTCGACGAGCTATATGCGGAAGCCGATCGACGAGCTGCGCCAGCCGAGTCAGACATTCGGCAGCGAAGTATGTATTCATAATTGCGTCGCGCTCGTGATCTAATCTCTGCCCGGCAGACCCGTATCGCGACTCACCACCCGCATGGACGAACGTCGCCGTAAACGGCAGGTTCAATACGTTGGCGCCGGACAACAGGTTCCTGGCATCCACGAGTGGATTGCCACCGTATGTTATATAGCTTTCCCCTTCAACTCAAAAGCTTATTCGCTCCAATAGATCTTCTTCCAATCCGATAAATTTCGCAGAACGGTACAACCCCAATCCCGCACCGGTAGCACCTGTAGTCCGTTTCGCCGACCAAATACAAGATTCACGGCGCAGTAGCGTTACTAACAACAACACCGTGAACTCGATCCCGCGGAACCATCAGAAACGTGCGCTCGACGAGAACGAGGTCGAGTCGGATGTGCCTGAGAAGCCGAAGAAGACACGCGTCGAGGGCGATGAATTAATTGATGGCGACGAGGATGCCGAGTGGGTACCAAAGCAGCGGCGCCAGCAAGAGAAACGCGGGGAAAAGCGGGTGCTGCTTGAGGAGGATCTAGACGCCGAAGACGACAACGAAAATGCTGGCACACCTAGACGAGTACGCGGCAAACGCGCGCGTAAGGTCAGTCTCGAGAACCCGGATGTGTTGATGGGGAGCGACGGCGACGACGGCGCGGATGATGACATGGAGGTTGACGATGAAGAGTACGAGCGGAGGGACGCGCGGGCGGCGGTTTGCGCGCGGCAAGAAACGCGATGCGGGCTCGAGCTTTGAGCCTGACGACGCGGACAGAGAGGCGCAAAAGACGAAGCGGAAACGGCGGACGAGGAAGTCTGACACGGGGGGCGCAGGTGTCGTCGCGGTCGCGTGGGCAGAAACGGGATCGGGACGGGGATGAGGAGGGAAGCGAGGGCGAGGGGGGCGGGACGCCGAAACGCAGTGCGCGCAAGACGAAGAAGCGGGGGAAGAAGGGGAGAGAGGAGGATGAGGAGTCGATTGATGAGGGGTCCGTTGCGGCGAAGGACAAGGGCAAGGGGCGGCCGATAGGCGACGAGTGGGAGAGCAACGGTGTCCTGTACAAAATTGGGCCGAACGGGCAACGGTTGAGACAGGCCTTGGTGAAGAAGGCGGCGCGCAGGTTTACGATGGTGAGCGTTTTTACGGTATTCTTGCGTCCAGAATCTGACGTGAATTTTAGCCCGTGGATTCACAACATCCGGACAAAAACGCCAACCTAGAGGTGTGCATCGAAACCTGGTTGACGGAGGAAGAGTACAAGGACTTCAAAAGCCGACACCTCCTCGCGTGGCAGGACTCTCCCAAAGGGACGCAAGAGCCTGAAAGCACGCCGACCACCCCTGCTGCCGTGCCCGAGATCGTACGTTGTCCTCCCTCATCCTTTAAAATAACTTTCGTTGACACCGTACGTACCCAGCCCTCAACCCCGACACCCACCGTGGCCAAAGGCAAAAAACCTCCTCTGGGACTCGCCCGCGTCGCCGTTCCCCGTGTTCGCGCCGAGCCCGGCGGCCGAGAAGGAGCAGCACACCGCCCGCAGGCGCACTTCCGGCAGTCCATCGCCGCTGACCTCGGCATGCGTGTTAATCCGTTCGACAAGGCGCATGCGCTGCACGTCGGCGACGGCGGCAGCGGGCTGCGGGGCGGGCGGCGGGTCGGCGGCGTGCGGGGAGACGGGGCGTGCCGGTGCCGGGGCTGGCGGAACAGCACGAACAGCCATGCGCAGGGCGCCGGCGATGCGGCGGACGTTTTCGAAGTGGGAGAAGCAGGGATTTGGAGGCGAAGGCGATGATGAAGATGCGGGAGGCGAATCAGGCAAGGCAGAAGGAGAAGGATTTGAAGGAGCGGTTGGAGAAGGAGAAGAGGGAGGCGACGGCGAACCCGATTCCGGCGATTTCGCTCAGCAAGCCGCCGGCGATTTCGTTTGCGCCGTCTACTGGAGCTGGCCGCGGCGCCAGCGGCGAGTGCCGGGGCTAAACCCGCCGATGTTCAGTCTTGGGGCGCCGACGCCTACACCTGCTGCTGGTGCTGCCCAACCCCCGAAGGCGTCGTTCGCACCGCCAACCCCGACAGACAACAAGCCTGCTCAACAATCTACTACCACTCCTAATCTGTTCGCACCGATCATCGACTCCCGTGGCTGCTCCCGCTCCAGCGGCGATCCCCAATCCGTTTGCTAAACCACCGGCTGCTCCCGCTCCGAGCTCGAATCTCCTTTGCACCTACTCCCCCTGCGGCTGCCGGCCAGTGCTCCCGCTCCCGCTCCCACGCCGGCCACCGCCAACACGAACAAACCGTCGTTCTCGTTCACCGCTGCAGCTGCAGGAACAGGAGCAGAGACGGGAGCACCGAAGCCCCCGTTCTTTGCGACGCCGGCGGCACCTGCTGATAGGCCTGTGGCTGGGCGGAAGCCGGCTGAGTCGCCGTTCCAGCAGCCTCCCCGCTCCCACCGCTGCGTCCGGCGCCAACACCGGTGGGCCGACGTTTTCATTTGCGCCTCAACAACCTCAGGGTGGGGCTGGAGGCGGTGGAGGCGGAGGGTCTCTGCTGTCGAAGGATAGGCGGTGCCGGTGCCCGCTCCTGCGTCTGCGTCTGCGCCCGTCGCCCAAGGCTGAGGAAACTGCAGCGGGCCCTACCTTTTCGTTCAAGCCCGCCGCTGGTGGCGACCAAGCTGCGGCAGGCCGGTCGGGGTCGCCGTTCGCTGCGTCCCTCGCAACAGCCTAAGCCTCCTGCATTTGCGTTCAACAAGCCCGCAGAGCAGCCTGCATCCAAGGCATCGTCGACGCCGTGGACGTCAAGCTTTGCGCCCCAGCCTCCTCAGCAGCAGCAGCCGGCAGCACCGGCAGCAAGTCAAACGGCCACGCCGCCGGCACCCAAGTTCAATTTTGCGTCCGCTACTAAGCCTGCGGCCAGCTGCGGCTTCGTCGACGAGTGCCTCGTCGTCGTTGACTGGGGCGCTTGGGGCAGGGTCAAACTCAGACTCGAGCAAGCAGCCTGCTGCTGGAGGGTTTTCGTTCGCGTGCCGAAGGCGCCTGAGAACCCCGCGCCGAGCGGCGGTAAATCGATGTTCAGCTTCGCTTCAGCGGGTGCGGAGGAGCCGAAGAAGAGCAGTGCGTTTGGGTTCAATTTCGGTGGTGGTGGTGGGGCCGCGGCGCCGTCTGCGTTTGGTGGTGCGTCTTCGGCGTTGGTGGTGGGTCGGGGACCGCTACTCCCTCTGCGTTCGGCGGTGGGGCGGGGTTCTGGCACCACCACTCCCGCTGCGGCCGTCAGCATTCGGTGGTGGGGGTGCGAGTGCGTTTGGGGGGTTCGGCAGCAAGCCTGCAGAGGAGGCCCCGAAGACGACAGCACCTGAAGGCCAATAACGGTGCTCCTGCGTCCGGTACCCGCTCCTGCCCCTGCGTTTAATTTCGCGTTTGGTGGTGGAAACAACAACGCGTCGAGCACGCCGGCAGCCACTCCTACCGCCTTTGCGGCGAAGCCTTCCGCATTCGGTGGCCCCTCTATCTTTGGGAAGCCTGCTGAGGGGGCAGCCTCCACCACGCCGCAGGGATCTCCATTCGGTTTCGGTGCTGCCAAACCCGCGGGGACCCCTTCGGTGTTTGGAGGGGCTGCTGCGACGCCGTCTGTGTTTGGTGCACCAGCGAAACCCGACGCTGGCGCGACGACAACGCCTTCTCCCTCCCCGTTTGGCGCCCCTGCTGCTTCGTCGGTGTTTGGTGGTGGTAACGCAGCTGGTGGGCCCAGTGCGTTTTGGATTTGGCTCGACGACGCCCAGTGCGTTTGGCCAACAAAAATGATTTTATTCTAGAAGCGGACTCTAGTTATTCGAATTCTCTTTCTGTTTTTTGAGAGATCTGTAATAATTTACACGCATGTTGTAGTAAAGCATCCACATGGTTTGGTTTTCGGATTTTGTGATTCTGCGGACTACGGCGCCATTCTGTGGTTGCTTGGCAAGAACGTAATAGGGGCAACAAGACCGTGATTACGGTTTTCGTTTCTTCCCCACCGCTTGCTTGTGATCCCCAATTTCTACGATTTCTACCATGCTCTCCAATGAGACTGTGACGACACCTCGTCCACGCCCGCCCGCAAAAAACAGACGCACTTCTGCGACCAAGGCTTTCGCACAGGCTTCTCCGCCCCCTCCTTATGCTTCTTCCTTTCCTGAGCGTGAACGCAAACCAAGCTACCTTGGTTCCCCTTTGCCCGCCACATTACAGAGCCTCAGACTGGGCTCAGATCCATCGTCTTCTGGAGCAGACGAAGAAAATGCAGATACAAGCTGGCTGAGCGAGAAATCGCGCGAGGAACTCGCCGAACTGCTCGTCAAGGCCGACGATCTTATCAAGGAGCGAGAAACTGGTGGGCCGATTGCACCGTGTATTATTCGAAGCTCAAAAGTATGGCAGAACTTGGAGTTACTTCCGCGGTGTGCAAGACTCTGTACGACAGCAATGTCACTCTGAGGAACAAGCACGACGCCTTGGTCGCCCGTATCCCTCCCACCCCGCGCCATTCTCCCCCGCCGACTGCGGGCAACGTCCCTTTCCCCGGTGGTATGCATTCCCAGGATAACAGCTTCGACGGCAGCAAACTTCCAATTTCCTGCGCGTCCCCGCAGAATATCGGTATCTCCCAGAGACATATCCCTCCTCGCCGACCAGAATGCAGAGCTCCTCCAGAAACTCGAGACGCTCGAGTCGGAGGCGCTGACCACTGATCGTTCTGGACGCCGTGCGCTGAAGCAGTTGGAACGGGAGATCCAGCTCCTGCGAGACGAATTAGAGAGGGACGCAGGCGCGGAGCGAGGAGCTCGAGAAGAATGTGCAAGTGGGCACCGAGAAGCTCGTCGAGGAGATGTGGAGGAAGAAAAAAGAGCGAGAGGCCAAATTCAGAGCGATGAGGAAGAATAATTCTGGCCGCGACGGCGGGATTCGAGATTTCGCGCCTCCCGGTTTCTTTGCCAAAGCGTCTTTATCCCCTTCGAACACCTCGGAGTTTCCATCTGACGAGGACGGCGACGACTCTTTCGGTTCTGAGCACACCGACGAGCATTCTCTTGTTTCTCAACTGCTTTCCAAGATCCAGGAACTCGAGGACACCAACACTAGAATTATAGAGGCGCAAAGAGAGACGGGGGAAAAACTGCACGCGGTGCAACGCGAGACGGAGAGCATCAGCAAAGTATATGAATATTTCAGCGGCGAAAACGGTGTAGAATGGGAGGTGGTTGATGAAGATGGCCACAAGTCGCCGATGGAGGGGACCGTTCGTTTTACAAGTTTTAGGCGGTCCCTGGACGCGCAGCCGCACCACAATGGCGATGGCTTCGAGAGCCTGCTGACCCTGCCTCGCAAGCCGCGCAAGTCGGTTATGAACCTTTTCGACGCGGGCAACGAAGCTGGATCTTCCCATCTCTCTTTCCCCTCCTCCATCTCATCACTATCGGAGTTGTCTCCTCTCAGATATGACCTCTCACAGTCCCCGACGCCATACAATATGTCCCCCGTTCCGGGGGGTCGGGCCATCCCTCCAGTCGGAGCTTGGATCCGACTTTGGCGACGACGCCGACCCATTTGTACGTTCGCGACATAACAGCCTATACGACATAGCATTTTCCGCGTCCCCCTCGCCCACGCCGAATAACCTTTCCCTCCGAAGCCGCATCTCCGATGCCCGCGCCACGAGGAACCTGAGCACGCCGGACTCGTCGATGAACAACAGCAATGCGCTGCAGCTCAACGTCGAGCCGCCGACGCCGTTTGAAAGCACGGGGCCGGACCCGCCCGCCTCCGAGACGGGCTCGCTGCGCGAGAAGAATAAAGACCGGTACAACCGCATGTCGCAGACCCTGCTGCGGCGCACGAGCCGGTGGGTGGACGGGCGCTTCTCGACGATCTCATCGTCGGGCTCTGATTCGAGCTCGGGGACGGGATCGATTGGCTTTCAGTCGACGCCGAGGCCGTCCCTGCCGCAGCGGCTGTCGAGTGCGCTGGACCTCGTGATGGAGAACTTTACGGGGCCGGCGACGGTGCGCGCCGCGGCAGGGCCAGCGGACGACTCGGCGGATGCGAGCGCCGCGGTGTCGAGTGTGGGGTCGGAAGGGGATGAGAATACGGTTGTGCTCGGCGCCAAAAGCGACAGCGGCGGAGAGAGTGGGGAGGCAAAGAAAGCGATGCTTGTGAAGTTTGTGCTGGAGCTGTGGCTTTGGTTGCAATTTGCGATTATAATTGTAGTGTTTCTGTGGGCGATGGCGAAGCGGGGGCCGAAGTCAGTGCTTGGGGAGGCGGATCGGAGGGCGGTGGTTAGACGAAGGTAGAGCGAGAAGGCATTTATTACGGACTTAAGACTCTTGCAGACTATACATCCACACGCACCAGCTTGACACATACATACATCCACTATACCCCACTATACTCATACATACTACGTAGAGTGCGACCCAGTCGACATCGACCTTGCAAATATCTTGTTTCAGCACTAGGGTGATCTGTGAAGTCCGGTTTGCACCTCCTGGACATCGTATGCTTCCCGCATCCCATTGACACCTTCCTCCATGCATAATCATGATTGTGTGCATTTCGACTCATGCAATTGCAAAAGGCCTGCAGGGCTGGACAAGTCTTTGTCCACGCATCCATGGCACCGAACATATAGTTCAATCGTAATGCGCCGAACATGATCAATACCTGAGGCTTATATATTCGGTTGAGCCATGAATGAGGCAACTTCAATCGGGAAACACCGGCATGGTTGTGGCATAATCATACAAAGCATAATACATATAGCAGTTTTGTCGTAGGACTGCGACGAACCTACGACGTCCTGGTGTAAAATACACTCCCGACAATAATACCCGGACAGTGACGCCCCTTCGTCTTTGTCTTCGTCTTCTGCTTCTGTTTATTCTGGATAGCGGCCGCACGGGGTTGCCACACCTTCGTCTTCGCAACGGCCGCGACAGGGCTAGTCACGGTCATACCGGACGCTGCGTCGTGGAACATGAGAACTCTAATCCAATGCGAACGTGTCCGACATACCTGTTTGAAGCTTGTGGTCAGGGCGGACCGCAGCAAGCTGATGCTGAGGGAGCCCGCCCAGCATGTGAGGTTTCGCTTTCATAACTTTCAAGAACTCGGGCAGTTTCTGGACCTCGGGAAGAGCGAGGAGATCCGGTTCCACCTGGAACGATGACATGTCAGAACGCAAAAACAGCAAGGGGAAGTGTGAACCACCCACCACGAGAGAATAATCCGAGCCCATCAATTTCGAACCGGTGAGGTTGACCGCAGCATTGGCGGCAGCGACAGTCGTAAACATGACGATGGCGTAGCGGTACCCGAGTTGCGGGTGGCCGGAGACCCCACTGCTGCTGTACCGGATGTTGACATACTCGATCTCTCCGCATGCGGCGAAATGCTCTTGGAGGTCGTCCTCTATCGCCTCTGGATCAAGCTGTCTAATGATAAGCGCATTTTACAACGTGCATATTGGCGGGACTCACGTTGCCGACATGGACCCAGGGTTCAGCGACGACAGTGAGCCTTGGAGCAGCCGCAGCAGCCGCAGGAGGGGGAACAGGGGGCACGGCGCGTAACGCTTGGGCGAGTTGGTACTGTCTCCTCATCGCGGCGGCGGCTGCCGCCAGATGGTCCACACGCTCGGGGGCGCGAGTGACCCTCTTGCGGGGCCTCACTACCAAGTTCGAGAAAGTGACCTGGTCAGCTCGGACGGGTGGCATGGCCGGTGGGGTTTCAGATGGTGTGCTGGGTCCGGCGACAGGGATCTCGATGACCGAGGGGGTTGGGGATGGGGGCGGCGCCGCAAAGACGTTCGGTCTGGGAGGTGCTCTCCTTGGCTCATTCTGACGCAGGCCCTTTCTGTTTGTTTTGGTCGGAGCCATTAAGAGGATGAATTTGACTGAGGTCAACGGTGGGGAAATGAGGAGTTTGAGTTTCCAGCACAGAGATGTGGCTCCTTTTAAAGGATGCCACCTGCGCTTATGGCATGCGCTTTGGAGTGCTTCCCGGAAGCGGACTCAAAGCACTGTGTCAAAGCGCAGGGTGCGTTGCCGAACGGACCGGCATCGCCGGGGAGAGCAGCGGCTGCTTCGTGTGTTTCGATTGGCAGCAAAGTTAAGACAAAGAAAACGTGGCGGTGGCATCCCCATTCGAAAGAACATAGGAAACGCAGGTTGAAATGGATGGCGTCCGAAGAAGGACGCACCCCGGAAAACATCAAGAATACATACTTCGGCCGTTTGGAAAGAGGGGCAGATCCGCCTGATTGCAAGCACACAGAAAGTTTCGAGCCTGTGCAGCTCTCCGGCGTACTTAGAGGGCAGCGTAGCGGACCAGCCTGACTGGATCCTCGCGAATTGCGTTGCTTGAAACGCTTCACAGGGGAATTCGCCTGTTGAATAGTGTCGAGATGGGTCTATTCCAAAGAAAAACACGCAGACGCTGTCGAGAGACGACGATAATGGCGAAAAAGCGAGCGAAACCAAAACATCGACCTGGCGGTTCATGGAAGTGCTAACATCCGCGGGACATCGAAATACAGAGCAGGAAAGTACAGGCTGGGCCTCAGGTCATCGGTCAACTAGTGAAACCGGAAATTTGAAATTCTTGGGAAACAGCGGCCGGTGGCCATGCCAGTGCAGCGCAAAGTGAGATTCCTCTGAGTGCATGTCCATAAATACTGGGGCCAAGACTGCTCGATGTACGCGAGGCTGATATGGCTTGCATTCGCGCAAAATTCGTGCAAGTTGTATTGGTGGACGGTGAGAATGGTGAATGATGGGATCAATATATGCCTCCCAAACAACCCATCGCGTCCCAATTTGGGAATTTCAGGCCAAATCAAAGAAAACGGTCATTGCACGCACAAAGAAATGTGTCTGGGGCCGTATGCGCAACCTTTGATAGCATATTATGTATCCCATTATGTACAATTGACCATTGTACCATTGCTCTTGGAATTTACTCTAGATATTGTTCTTTCATCTTTCCCAATCTTCGCCAAGCCGAAAGGTTTCGCGCACCACCAACAGGGACAAAAGAGATTCGCTCAGTTGCATTCCGTGTTCCACGAATCTGAAGTGCGAACACTAAAGACAAAAGATCGTCAAGCCACCACTTGACAGATTTAAGCGAGTCGGTTACAAAGATAGGGTCCATGAGTGTCCATGTGGGTCCATGTCGTGCTTGACAATCATTCTCCGGCCGTCACCACCGTCTGATGGCGAAACCCGAGCCGCCCGTCGTCCAGCCCGGCGGGCGCAACAACCGCCGACGCCGGAACGTCAACCCCTCCACGTCGACGTACTACTCCGCCTCGGGCCTGGCGATCTTCCTGCACCCGCTCGACATCAAGATCCTGCTGTCGCACTTTAGCACGTACCCCGCGTTCCCGGACGCGATCACACTCCGCGTCGACGCGTTCAGCGAGGGCACCGTCAACGACGACCTGCGCAAGCGGTGCAAATACGTCAAATGCAAAGCTTGATAACCCTAGGCTGGGATGCACATAGTGAGATCTCGAGATTCGAGCGTTACATGGCGACAAAATATTGCACTTTATTTGCTCCGCATTCGTGCACCTTTCCGATTGATAGCGATACATATTTTCTTCGAAACCGAGTCGAGTAGCCATGATACAATCCATTACACCTCCTCTAGATATCCCTGCACGATCAGGTGTTCAATGTCCGACCGCCGGACCATAAACCGATGGCCCATCCTGAAGTCGATGCTGCCAGACTCCGTCTGGATAACGCCACAGTCTCGCACGACGTGCACGAGCACATGTAGATCCTTTGGAGGTTGGACGATGCTGGCGGTGATGTCGAGCTCCTGGGAGAACTCGGCGCGGAAGGTCATCACCGACCCGTGGTAGGAGCGCAGATAGTCGACTTCGTGCGGTGAGAGCTTCGCGCGAATCGAGGTCGACTCGGCGGAGAGCAGCGGAGGGAGCGAGGCGCCGAGGGACCAGTAGAGGGTGCAGAGGAATGAGATGCGGTGGTTGTGGTAGGCTAGCAGACATCGCTTATTACGGGCGATGGCGGTTTGGACGATCAAGAGTTGGGGTGGGGGGGTTAGCGCGTCGGCGGAGCCAACGACGAGTGCGTTCGCAGCCTTTTCGAGATCGCGTTGCTCGCGGATGATTGAACGGACGAGGGAGTCGTTGTATTTGAGAAGGGTGTCTGTCTGAGTCGAGCGACGCGACTCCATGACGAGCTGAGTGCCCAGTTCCCCATATTGACGCGATTCGCTCATGGTAGGTGGACGCGACGGGACGCGAGATATAGGGTCACGTGCATGGTAGATGCCATCAAATACCGCTTCCCAACCAGCCCCAATTCGAAATGAGTCTGGCCTTGGACGCTCTGATTCTTGCGACAGGCTGGACGCATGTTCTCCTTGCACCATACACAAAAGTTGAAGAAAGTTTCAATCTGCACGCGGTACACGATGTCCTCATGTACGGTGTCGCCCCGTCAAGTCTCCCCAACGTTCGTTTGTGGACGGTTTGAATAATTCCTCAACTGAAAACTGAGTTAGTAGTACGACCACTTTGTTTTTGCGGGAGCCGTTCCCCGCACATTCATAGGGAGTGTTCTGCTCGCATGGATATCCAAGCCTGCAATTTACTTGGCGAGTTCCTTCGGTCTTGTGCCCTCCAAATTCGAACTTCAGGTCATCGGTTCGTCTGTCGATGCACTCTAATATTTTACCTAACCTTCCGTTAGTTCGCCTGGTTCTTGCTTCGATTAATGCTATCGGACTTTGCCTGATTCGACATGCCGTTTCGCGACGCTTTGGGCGTCCTACAGGCCTCTATTATACCCTGATAACATGCTCTCAATTCCATGTTCCATTCTGGATGGGGAGAACACTACCTAACATGTTTGCTCTGTTTCCTGGTGCGGTCCTTTCAGCTTCGTGCTTTCTATTCCACTGAAAGAAGAACAGTAAATTTGTCCGCGTACTTGCTGATCGCCCGCGCCCCGAACACACTCAAGCCTTCTCAGAGAAGTGTCATCGTATCAATTGCATCACTGGTATTTTCAGCCGTTGTATTCCGTGCTGAAGTTGCGGCGCTCGCTGGAGCTCTGGTCTTGCAGTCAATCTATTCAGGGCATATAACATTCTGGCGAGCATTTACCGTCGGAGCCATTTCGTCTCTTGCGTCAATCGGTACGCTATTAATATTGGCTATGGTCCTTATTTCCCTGACTCGCTTTCAGCCTTCACGGTCTCAGTAGATTCTTACTTTTGGGGTCAACCCTATCTCTGGCCGGAATGGCACAGCATCTACTTCAACGTCGTGGAGGGAAAGAGTGCCGATTGGGGGGTCTGTGCCATTTTTCTCTCGCGATTTCATTTACCTATTTTCTTTCGGCGCAGACTTCTCCGGCTCACGCGTACTTGACGTCGCACCTGCCCAAACTGCTACTTTCTGCGCTACCTCTATCGCTATTTGCGGCCTTCTCGTCTTCCCCGAAGCGCCTGGTTTCTCTCGTCTTCCCTAACGCTGTGCTCGTCGGCGCAATGAGCGCCCTGGGGCACAAAGAATGGCGATTTATCGTTTATATCGTCCCCGTGTGGAACGTCGTCGCCGCCCGGGGCATGAGCGCCATGTACGGACCTCTTTCCTTTCCTTTTCCTTCGATTTACTAACCGCCCGCAGGGTCTCCCAGCGCAAATCCTCCATCCTCGGCCGCTTGCTCTTCGTCGCCGCCTTTGGCGCGCTCCTCGCCAACCTCGGTGCCACCGCCCTCCTCACCGTCGCGGGGATGCGCAACTACCCCGGCGGCCACGCCATGGCGATCCTCAACACCCGCGCCAGCGGGCCTGTGAACGCGCACATCGCAAACCTCGCGCTCCAGAGCGGCGCCTCGCTCTTCACCCACGTGCACGCGCCGTCGTATCCCGCGTTCCTCGCCGCGTCGTCGTCGTCGAACACCTCGTGGGTGTACGTCAAGACGGACAACCCCGCGTCGTTCACGGGGTACACGCACCTCGTCGCGGAGTCGGGGACGCTGCACTCGCAGCGGGCTCCGGCGGGGTGTTTGGGTTCCTGGGGAGGAAGAAGGATGGAGCGGAGGCGGGGTGGACGGAGCTGGGGCGCGTGGCGGGGTTTGAGCGATGGGCGCTTGATTTGGGGCTGCTAGGCAGGGCGAGGAGGGCGCGGGGATGTTGGAGAGGGCGCAGGGCGTGCTGAGGTTGGAGGAGAGGCCGAGGCTGTGGGTGTTGGAGCGGACGGGGAAGTAAATATAATATCTTTATAGGTGAGAAAGCGGCAGTGTACGATTCGAGAGGAATATTTATCTCATGCCCACCTTTGCCCACCATTTTGAGTTCTCGCAGTGCAGATGATTTGGGGAAAACCACCTTGATTCCCCAAGGTGGATTGACAAGCAAACCAGCCCTGCGTTCGACGCGTCATTATGAACGTTTTCGGCGAGGACAAAGGTTTGCATCCTGCAAATGATCTCAATCGTCAGCTCAAGCCTTCACCTGCCGTTCCACTCACCGCCACCCGTGCCTCGAAACTCATTCGGCACATAACAATCAGCTTTCCGTTATGAGTCGTTCGTCCCGCATAGGCCTCAATAATCTCATCTCGCCGCTGTATAGGTATTTTACGACCGCAGGCGACCTCTGCGGCGACGCGTGGAATCATCCCGTTCCTCAAAATTATTATAATACAAAATCATGCCTTTCCTCATTTTTCACCGGCGCTCAAGTTATTCCTACTAAGGATACGAGTTCAGTACTTCAATAAGAGAGCGCGCTGGGGTGCTTCACGCCCCAGCACCCCATTCCCCACTAGCACAAGCTACCTGGAGCAAAGCGACAACGCTAGAATACACGGATAGAATCGATCGAATAAATGAAAGTGGGACGGAGGACCATCGAGTACTTATATATATCTGGGCAGAAGACCATACATGGAGGGTAACCGGGTTGTTCGAGGTCGTAAAGACGACCTTGCCGCGGTTTGCGTTCTTCTTATCCCAGAAGACGGACCCCGCCGCACTCCGCTTGCTGACGTTCGTCATGTGGAGCGAGCGGTTCCGCCTTTGCACTCCGCGTCAGCCCCGCAGGCGGGATCCCGCTCCTTGGGGTTCAGGTGGTCGACGAGGATCCCAGCGTTGGACGTCGAAAGCTCGAAGGTGCCCTCGTAGGTAATCGGGAGCAACAGCGAGGTCGCGTCATTCGACGACCTGGCGTTGACCATGATCGCCGAATTGAGCGGGGCGGAGGACGATTCGGCGCGCGCCCACCGTCCACCCGAGCACAGAAAACACAAATGCGGCCTTGGATGCTCAGAAGAGTCGATACACCGGGCCCCGGTGCAAGACGCGTACACGCAGCACCCCCCCCTCCCTCCCAAGTGAGAACGCAGATGTACGACTGCGTCGGGTTGGGAGTAGGCCCTCAGACATCAAGGGCGATGCTGAGAGCGCACCGAAGACTCAAGAAATGAAGAAGCAGCCAAGAAAAAACGGATGCATCCCTGAAGTCTGGTGCCTCTTTACAGTCCCATTATTGCGCGCGCGCGCGCAAGATGGCATGGAAGAGGCGGGGCAGTCCCCGAGCGTGCGTCCCACCGGAAGCGCACACCGCAGCAAAGTGGAAGGAGGGCAGGGATCCACAAGCCGAAGGCGTGGGCACGATACTTACCGACTTCCTGGCAGGCCCCCCAAATCGAGTGAGGTTCCGTTGGGCGCGAGATTTTCTACTTGCGCGCGCCACTGGGCTCATTCACGACACTAACGTCCCCGCTCAGGCGCCACGAGCCCTGCTGACCCGCGGCTGCGCTGGCTGCTCTTGGAAACCACTGGCACTTGATTGGCCGTTTGAGTCAAGGGTGCGGGGGGAGGGCGTCGGGTGGGCGGGGGCATGTGTGGGCGGCTACAGCAAGGGATTAGCATCGTTTTCGACGCGTGGTTGGTGTGGAAGACGTTGAGACGGAGGATTGGGTAGGAAAATCGAAAGGATTTGGACCACGTGGACGCGCCCATCCGTCCGTCTCCTTCCTATTTCAGACTTGAGCTCTACCACAAAATCGTATCTGCGTGGCGCAATGGGAATCACAGCCGCGCAGAAGAAGGCCATTGAAGAGGTCATGGAAATCCTTCTAAAGGCGCAAGGCTTTCGCCCCAAACGCCAACTGGCGGGGATGTTTCTCGAGCTCGTCGACCGCGATGACTGGAAAGATTATTACGAAGTCATTCCCGAACCGCGCTGTCTCGAGGGCATTCAAAGCATGCTTGAAAAGAACAAATACAAGGATGCATTGGACGTGTACACCGATCTTTCTTTGGTGTTCTTGAACGCGTTATTCTACAATGAACCCGACAGTCAGATTGCAGCGGACGCTCAGACCTTGAAGGTGCGGTGTTTGACGCGTCTTTGAGTCGTCCAGAGCTCATGTCATTTTATCCAGGACCGACTTGAAGCCGAGTGGAAATCTAGACCTCTCCCGACACCGCGCGAATCCCCTCCGCCGACCTCGGCACAGAAAGTACACGAACCGAAGCCAAAAAAGACGCGGCCCCCAACCCCAACCCACTCCTACTCCTAAACTAAATCCACCCGCTGCAGCGCCGACGCCGACTGTCCCCCAGCCGAGCACGTCTACCTTCGTGTACTCCAAGCCCATCCCCATCCACCCCGCCCCCGCCGTCGTTTCGCCCGTAGCGCCCCCTGCACCCGAGCTCCCCGAGCCCGAGTCGGAATCTGAAGAGGAGGACTGGACGGACGACGAATACGACCCCCCGCCTGGGCGCCCACCGATATTCAAATCGTGCGCCAGCTGGAGCGCGGGTTGCCGCGTTATAATCTGGTTCTAGGGCGCGGATGGCGGCTGGATGGCGGACGTCAAGCATGACCGACATCTTGAGATTATGCAGGCGATCAAGGCATACCGTGAAGCGTACGTTCAGGTCGCTTGAATATAGTGTGTATACTGACACAAAAAAAATCAGGAATGTAAAGCTATCGGCGGCGTTGGAACCCGGGATCCCAGAAGACAAGGTACGTTCTCGGACAATGGTCGCCATGGCTGTTCTAACTTCTCAGCAGTTGACCATTTCATTCCGTCTCCTCGAGGTGCGCGTACCGTCTTACTACCTTTGCGCTCGGCTGATATGTCTGTAGAGCCGTTCACGAAGTAAAACCTTTTACACCTCCTCGGCACCCTTCGACGCCGACGTGGCGCGAATGTTCGAGAACGCTCGACGGTACTATCTGGAGCGCTATAATAGCGTCGCGGGCGTCAGCGGGGATGAGTGGTCGCGCGTCGTCGCACTGCAAGTCCGTTCAGCGCCCCGTTTTATGTCGTATACACAGCTAACTGACTCCGCGATAGCGCATCGCACACGTCTTGACGTCGCCGCACGCCCCTTCGCTGCCGCTTGCCGAGCCCATTGTAATCCCGCCGCCACTTCGCTCGCCGGGAGCGCACGCGCTGGACAGTGTCATGCACAAGGGCTTTCGTCCTCCGCCCGAAGGACTACGTCCATGTCGTGTCCGGCGCAGGAAGCCGAGGGCGAGACGATGGGGCGGCCGTTCATGGGGCGCATTACGGCGTGTTGGCGCGACGACGGGCGGCGAGGGCGGCGTCTAGTGTGCGATGGTATATACGTGCAGACGAGGTAGGCTTGCTGCGTCGTTCTCCATTGCATGACTCTTATTTTTCGTGCGCAGATATCACACCTCATGCCCACGCGAAGCACAGGCCCGATTCAGGGCGAAGTCATACAAACCGGTATGTCGATACACCTATTTTCCATCTACACTACATATATATCTAAACGCACTCCACGCCAGACAAGATCACGCACCACCCCGTCCTCGACGTGATCGAGCGCGTCGCAGTGCCAGCACACCTCCGCCGCGTCCCGCGGGCGGCCGCGCGCGCCGGCGTGGTACCCCGGCTGGCCGCTGTACGTCTGCGCGCACCGGTACGACGCCGTGCGCGCGCGGGTGCGCCGTATCTTGCGCGCGGAGTGGTATAATAATGATAGCGCCGAGGGTAACGGGAGCGACGCGCCGCTCGATTTGTTCGAGCGGCCCGTACGGCTGGGTGGGCATCAGAAGAAGCAGGGGGCGGTCGTCGACCGGTCGGTAGTTACTGCTGGGGGCGTCGCGGTCAGCGCGGTGGATAAGCTTGGGCCCGAGACGAGTGAGTGTGTTTCTCTTCTCATTTGTTTCGTTTCGTTTTTTCCTTCTTCACGAGTTCCGATTCTAATTGGTGTGCACTGCAGCCCGGCACTTTGAGCGCGATCCGACGACGGGAGAGGTGCTGTGGTTCCCAGGGCCGCCGCTGCATGTGGCGCGTGCGCCGCCACCGCGGCATCGGCTGGAGTACCTGAATTTCTTGGCGAAGAAGTATAGGCCCGACGCCGAAGCCGAAGTTGTGAGTGTCAAGGCTGAGCCTCTGCCTGATTCCACCGAGAAGCCTACCGTGAATGGGAATGGGAACGGGAACGGAGTCGTGGACGATCCTATGGGGAGCGATGACGCGCGGGCTCAGTCCGTGGATGCAGATATGGCGGTTGTTTCAAAGGAGGCAGACGCAGGGGCGGAGCTGGTGGGAGTGGAGCCACCTGCAAAACGGCAGAAGGTCGAGGAGAGATACTTGAGTGCATCGGAGAGGATTCGGGAGGCGTTGAAAGCTGTCGAGGTCGAATTGTAAAACGAAGAGCTGTATTGCACCAACAAAATTGTATTAAAGCCACCTCCCACTAGTCTCCCAGCGTCAGGAAACGGAAAATATGAAATTTCCTTTCCCGGCGATCTGCAGCACAGCCACATATCGTTTTTCTTTCCGACATGTCTTCTTCGCGATTTGAGCCTTCTTCTATCAAGAACAAGATAAAGCGCGAGGAGATTGCCCGCAAACAAAAAAGGCAAAGGGACAGCAGAAACTTCAAAAACGATTGGCTCAAGCCAAAGCAGAAGCCAACGACCCAGCCGCCAAAAAAGTTTGTGAACTGGGGAGCCATAGACATCTCTGTGTTCATTGTGTTCTGTGTAGAAACGGCTGGCTGAAAATGTTCCCCGGACCCTCGACAACACTCGAGACTTTGACCCTTCGTTCCTCACCGCCGACCCGTCCCCGGTAACTCAAGAGGAAACAGCGGCGGACATTGCTTCGGACCCGTTTGCGTCCTACTTTTCGTCTGCAGACGACTCCAGTGTACCGCCCAAGATTCTGATCACCACCTCGCCCCAGGCAACGAAAACGACGTATGACTTTTGTGATGAGCTCGTCGGGATCTTCCCTGGTGCTGAGTTCATCCGGCGGAAGAAGGGCAAGGGCTTTGAGGTCGGGCGGATAGCGGGGTGGGCGGCAGGGCGAGGGTACAAGCACGTATGTGTCGTGAACGAGGACCACAAAAAACCTAGTGCGTGCTCAATCCTCCTCGAGTTGCTTTATCTTTGACACCGTCGTGGTACAGATGCCATAACCCTCATCCACCTCCCCAACGGGCCCACAGCTTACTTCAAGCTGACCTCCGTGCAGCTGACGAAAGAGATCTACGTGAGTTCCTCGTCTGCTCTACTCTCTGGAAAAGTCCTAATATGTTTGATTCAAGGGCCACGCCCGCGCCACGCCCCACGACCCTGAACTTATCCTGAACAACTTTGTTACGCGTCTCGGGCATGCCGTCGGGCGCATGTTCCAGACGCTCTTCCCTCCCCTCCCCGAATTCCAGGGCCGGCAGGTCGTCACCCTGCACAACCAACGTGACTTCCTGTTCTTCAGGCGGCATCGGTGTGTTCTTCCTTCCTTCTTTCCTCCTTCTCCCTTCCCTCTTCACCTTCAGAACCAACTCAACTCACACCTCCCGCCGCAGATACGCATTCCGCTCACCCGAGAAGGTCGCGCTGCAGGAGATCGGGCCTCGCTTCACCCTGAAACTGCGATCGCTCCGGAAGGGCATCCCCGCCGTGCAGCGGTTCGGGGACGCGCCGAAGCCGCTGACGTTCGAGGTGGACAGTAAGGAGGCTGATGAGGAGGAAGGAACTTTGGAGGGCGAGAGGGAGGAGGGTTCAGCTCCTCAGACAGAGGGCACGGAAACGGAAGCGGTGTCGGCGCCCTCGGGGCCGCCGCAGCCTGTCATCCCGCCGGCAACGGACGAGTACTTGTGGGCATGGAAAGTTCGTACCCTCTTTGTTTGCGATGAATCTCGACAAACTAACGAAAACCTGCAGCCGGAACTGGAGACGACGAGAAAGACGTTCTTTTTGTAAATTTCTACTTATAGAATGGGGGTTCGCCAATAACTTACGCTTGCTGCGGGAGACGCTGGGCTGAAAGTAAGTTATACGCATGGAACTTGAACGCGGTCCGAACATCATTTTCTGGGGGGTTCCGCGGTATCGAAAAAAGCTTTGGAGTTTTGGCCCGGGAACCTTGATGCTGACCGAACTCTTTTTGGATTTGAAACTCGATGTTTTCGCGGCTTCAGTGCCGCTCACGTCCAGTTGAGCGATATTCGAAGGTTACACGAAGCTTTACTTGGCCTGAAGGACAGCCTCTTCGCCATCCGAATAACCGCTGATGTCGTCGACATCAAAGTCATCTAGGTCCATCCCCAGTATTGTTTGCAGGCTACTCTCACCGCGTACTACTCCATCCAGTGCACGGTGCTTTTGCATGCACAGCATGTCGCATTCGATTAATTTCCGGTATCTTTCGTCTGGCCAGAAACTAATGCACGTTAGAACTTTCCGGAAGCCAATCTTGGGGGAGCCGAAGGGGGTTTAGAAAGGGTATACGAGGAAATTTAGGCATTTTTTTGGGTCGTGAGAGCGGAAAACTACCCGTTTGGGAAGCCTGGGCTAGGTCCTGTATAAAAACAACGCGATCTCGAGGAAATCTGTCCGGACAAAAATCGAGGATTTCCGGAATTTCGGGCCCTAGCATCTCGCGTGCGGATGCATTGCTCTATGGGCAAGCTCCGAATTCCAATCACGAAGAAGGCCATTCATCACTCCAGCCCATCCATGGGTCAGGCTCAGCCCACGGAAAACCAGAATCCTTTCGCGGGCGCCCGATACGTCCCTCGCCCACGAATTCCCAGTTCGTACCCAGCTGCCTCCAAGCGAACCCAATTTGATCTCGCGGAGCTGCGGGTACAATCGGCTCAGGCGTGCGATCGCCTGATGTTGGTCTACGGGAGGCAACTGGCAGTCGCAATTAACCATCCGAAAGACTTCAATATTGACAGGGAGTGCAAAGGAGTCTTCCATTATCCACTCAAACAGATTCTGTAAAGCGATAAATATTCGTGAGCCCTACGCAGGGATAGTATTCGCGGACGAGAGGCACGTACCCACAACATGGACACTGACCTGGAAATTGAACGGGCCTGAGTAGGCTCAGAGGCTGCCTGCTCCACAACGAGAATCGGTGCGAGGTCCTCGCGTTCTGATTCCACGTCCGAAATATCATCCACCGGTATGTCCCCATCGAACGCCCTCCGTTGTCGAGCTTAAGCGTGCGGCGGTCACGAGGAGGTCCTGTCATCGTGTTGAGGAGGATGTTACGGCGGCAAAAATTCCGGGTGCCGCAGCGGAATATGGGGCGTTCGAAGAATTCGAGAGACAGTTCCGTTAATCCTGGAAATAAGGATGCGATAGCAGCGAGGGGGTCGAGGAACCCTCTTTTGCACGGTAAATGAAGTGACTTTAGAGGCACTATCGCCTGCGATATTGCAGTGTACAAGGGCATGAGAAGCTCCCTGTGGAGCTTGTCGGTCAGCAATACCCTGCTGATAGGACGACCGGGACCCAAGATGTGAACAAGCGTGCGGGGGGCGCTGAGGCCTACGCAACCGAGGAATGATGTCCGGTGAAACCGCAGGAAGTGGGGCCCGCGAGGAGTTTACGGAGAGAGATATCAGATGGGGACATGAGCAAGGAGGCGCACGAATTTTCCAGCGGCGTGGACTTCCTGTATTGATAGATCCACCAGATTAGAGAGGGTAGCTGATCCCAATGTGATTGCGGTGTTTGGAACGACGTCAAATGCGAGGGTGTGTAGAGTCTCTGGATCAGCCAGTCGGACTGGCAATCGCATGGATGAACAGAGGATTATTGTTAGGTTATTGAGGGGCATAATTTCCCCGACGTGAATGAGACAGTCGCGGAGGAGGAGGTCCTTCAGTTTTGGTAGAGATTGTAACGCCTCGCGAAAAGGTGGGTCGATCGCGGTGTGCCCGATATGCAAGGTCGATAAATTTCGATAACGGCTGAGCGTCATGGGGAATACCAGATCCATTCGGATGCCCTGCAGGGTATCGAACAGGTGAATTTTGTCGATGGAAAGATGTGAGTAATGCAACGGGGTCCTGGGTCCGAAGAAGACCTTCAAGGTGTGCACCCAAAGAGGGGAGGGAACTTCCGCCAATCTGTCCAGCCGAACGGCCGTACGGTGGAGGCGATGAATTCGCTCCCTCCAGTTCCCATGGTCGAGTCCCTGCGTCAGCGCCATTACATCGAAGCTCTGCTCGCGAAACAGCTGTGGGATGACGAGAGACCGAAAGAGTTTGCACACCAAGGATATTCGCCGCAGCTGTCGAAGAGAACAGAGGGACCAGCACATAAGCCAGACCTCTACCGGGATCTCGTAGGGATAGTACTTGGGTGTCAGCTCAATGCGCATGCTCGTCGTGGTTTGGGATAAGTGATGAGAACAGCTGCAGCGGAAACGCATCATGATAATCACCGCACTGCCTTCCCGCCGCAGTGTGTTGGTTGCTAGCTGTGCCATTGTGCGCCTGAAACAAGAAAGCGGAGTGGACACACCGCGGCAACGAGAATGGCGAAGGGGCAGCTGGATTCGGCGTTGTTGGCACGTTTGCGTTTGAAAAACACAGTGAGGGCTGAGGAGCCCGGTGCTCAGTCAACAGCTCGGAACAGAGAATTCCGGACATACCAGGAATAATATAGAGCCAGGTGAAGAGACCGAGGATACTTGGGATGACTCCTGTTCATCGAAATTCAAATTGACCGGGGTACGGATACTGCGCACAGGAGCCTCATAGGGAGGAGGGGAACCTTCGAGGGACTTGGTATTGAGAACTGGAATGTGGGGGTGCGGATATGTTGTTGCTGCGCATACACCCTTCTTGGCCTCCCTTTAAAACACGTCCGATGTAGCACAACAACTCGAAAGCTGGCATTCCAACCATTGCCTATACGGACGCCACAAGAACAGATTTGAAGTTGTACCTTTGTTTCCGAATAACTGCTTTTGTTTCCTGCAAGATAAGGAATTAAATAAGAGTGCTAAACATCAGCTTTGTTTGGGCTCACAAGAGAACTCAGGCTTGTGTGGAAATTGAGGCGACCAAGAAAGCACAAGTGATCCGCAACCCGAATAAAAAACGAAGAACCGCAGGAAGACCAGAAGGTAAAAATCACCAACCAACCAGCTCCTTTACGACACAAAAGACGGACGGTTGTGGATGCTAGGCACCAGATTGGGTTCAATAACAGTCGCTTTGGCCTCTCAATGGAGGAATCAAAATTACCGGCCCGTGGAAGCCGAGCCTCTTGAAGAATTCGGATGGATGCGGTATAGCAGAATTGAAAAAAAGAGAGATAATGATAAACCCACGCAATGGGCATTTAGACTCGCATTCTAGAGCTTCCCTTTCACCACCTCAGCGCCGCCGGTGATCCCGAGCCCGTTGAGCCAGGTCAACACCGCGCGCCCCACCACACCACCGTCACCAGACCCATCCTTCCACGCACCAGCGCTCGTGCGCTCTCGCCACTCCGCCAGCGGGTCCGCACCGTCGCCGACGAGCGACCGCGGCTCCTCCTTTGCGTCCTGAATCATCACCCAGTGCCCCGTGCCCTCGAGAGGTATCTCCGTGAGCTTAGTCACAAAACGGCGCTGAGCCTTGAGCGCCGCGGGGGCGATGGTCGCGTCGCGGGTGCCGTAGATGGAGAGCACATCGAGGGTGGGAGAGAGGCGCAGGGCGCCGCTGGTGGGGGTAGGAGAGGACGCGGGGGACGCGTCAGAGGCATGGGCCTCTTCAGCGTATCGCAGCTGCGTCGTACGGTAGTAGTTCGTCGGGCCCGTCATCCCGCCCGCCTGGAAAGAGCTTGTATACACACGCAACGCGTCGCCTTTTAGAACAGACGGCGTAGAGGCTATAATGGCGGGCGAAGGCGGTGAAGTGAGTTTGGCTTGCAGGGCGTTTTTGGGGGTGAAATCAGTTGGGGCGGAGGGCGTCTGGAACATCAGCGAGAGGAAATATGGATCTGGGGAGAGAAGCAAGTTTTGGAAATGGGGAGTGGTCATATAAATGAACGTACATTCGCCTCTAAAATGCGGGGGGGCCTCCGGGGACGCTAAGAACAGCTGATACCCAAGATTGGGAGCGCGGGCGGCAACGTTGGCGAGGGATGTCGGGGCCAGCGCGGGCGGTGTGTACGGCACGCTCATTCTGCAGCTGCGTCAAAAAGGAAAGAAACAGAAGAAACCGGTTGATGGTCCACGGACAAGACAAGCGCGAGGACCCGGTCCGGGTGCCAGAGGGCAAGACGGTTGGCAGCGAATGAACCCCAGTCGTGACCAACGACAACAGCTCGGGAAACTCCGAGCACGGTCAGTAGCGTGGTGAGGTCTTGAGCAAGGCGTTTGGTCGTGTACTGCGCAGGATCTATCTGCGTCGCAACTGGTGAGCAGAAATCTGTAGAGCCCAAAGTGTATTTACCGGCGCAGAAGACCCGCCGTAACCCAGCATATCCGGCACAACAACGTGAAATCCTGCGCGCGCCCAAGAACCTATCTGATGCCGGTACCCGTATCCAACTGTGGGGAATCAGCTTTGGCCGCTGAGTACTGCGGACCAGTACTGACGATCAGGGAAGCCATGTAGACAAAGGATAGTTACGGGTCCCTGTTGGTTAGCATCGACGTAGGCCCAGGTGTGACCGCTCGGGAGGGTAAGCTTGGGCATGCTCAAGGAATTCTCTGGAATTGAGGTTTCGGTCAACTTGGAACCCGGGTCGGCAAACGCAAGAGCCGAGAAAAATTGAGTGTCTTCTCAGTCTTCACTGTTGCAGCTTTGTGGACTCCAAGTATCGGTTGAAAGATCTCTGCGTCGAATTTCAGAATTTCACCACGCCGAGACCGACGAGATGGTTGGAATCGAGCAAGAGCACTTACGTCAACGACGTTACACTGCACCGGACCGGCCCGGCGGTTCAACATTCCGTGATGGCGCATCAGCGCGACCCCTGAGTCACTGAACTCACCAGCCACTGCCAACATGCATGTACACGCAGACGGAGGTAGCTGAACGTAGCCGCATGTCAACACATATCAGATAAGGTCGACGCACGTGTGTTTATGTGTGTCTACAGGGGGTGGGAACACAGTGGTTGTGTTTGTGATGTTTTGGGTTAGCTCTCCATAGAGCCCCATAGTAAGCAGACTATCAACTCCTTTTGTGGTTATGACTCCCAAGACACATTAAAAAATTAACATTTGAATATATGAAACCGGTGTGATACAAGTTTTTGTTTGCCTGAAAGTATGAGCAACACTGTGATAAGGACTGCGGTGTCGGTATCAAAAGATATGTGATTCAAATTCGACTATGTTCGTCCTCTAGAGGGGAAGGTATAGTCGAACGATAGAGCAGAAGGTCGGTGCGTGAATCGGCCTTGTATGAGCGGTGGGTGTGTGTGTGTATATGTGTATATGTGTGTGAACAGTTATTTGTGGAGACCGTTCGTCTCCTAGGTGTGGACATGTGTGGCAGACCTGTTGTCAGTGAAAAATGGTAGAGAAGATGTAAATCCCTAGACCTGGTTCCCTGTACGAGTGTACTGGAACCCTAAATGTGTTGCCCTGTCTGCCTTCCTTTGTGCGCTCTTCCCCTTAGAACCAGCACTGGAGATGCGATGTGTGTCGCACAGACAATGACACCGACATCATTCGGTCGATGGCGAGACAGTTGGTCTCGTTGGCTACGGACAGTGATTTGAATGTGATGGCTTCTCTCCGAGCCTGTTTTCTACAGAGCGAGGCTCGTGAGAACGGTGATCCTAATTGAGGAAGCCTGGGATTTTGACACTGGGTCCGGTGGGGAGGGACTCTGCTAATGGAGGTGTGGGAGGTGAGACACCGATGAACGAGCGAATTTGAGAGGCGTGGCCTATCTCCGACTGTGGGGTGAGGAGAAGTATGCACGAGAGATACAAGGTCGGGGAAGGCTGGGAGTACCCCTTTAGATTGAGTGAGAGTGGTACAGTAAGTGGGGGAATGCCTGGAAGCTACTTCTGCAGGCCGGAAGGTACTGACTACTCCTACTAAATGTGCTCCCTTTTATACCTCCTTGACAACTTCCCAAATTTCCAGAGGTGCCACGCGGTCACAGGTGTTTCCAGGGGGAAGGGGACGTCATGAGGTGTTTCGGGGTGCATATACAGCAGGAGAATGGGTGCCTCTGCTGAGGAGACTGATCGTCTCTGGGTGTGCGCGAGGCACAGTGAGGCCAAATGACCTTGGAATACATCTGGAGCTTCAGGCACGGCCTGGTAGTTGCGTTGGTGGGTGCTCAAGTGCTCAGGGAGGAGGAGAGACAGACGGTCTCCCTCGGCTAGTTGATGCATCGTGTGGAGTGGGGGACAGGCAGTGTTGGGATTAGTGTTACCGCGACTCGTGACTCGAGACCCTCAAGTCGACTTGAGGTCATCAACTTGAGTTGAGTCATTGGTGTGACTTGGTCCGACTCTGGAGTCTAGGCAAGTCGACTTCCTCGACTTTGAGTCGACTTTGAGTTGTTCGGGTCGGTAGGGATTTAAAATGGGTCGCAGGCACTCGGGAACAGACCTCCATTGATGCCTAGAATGTAGAAAACCTCAAAAAATAACCCAGGTCAAATTTCTGGTCTCAGGTGATATAATTTTGGGATATTCCAAAAGGTGTTGTCAGTCTTGTGCCAGTCCATTGATAATTCAAAGAAATCCCATCTTTCAGAATTTGTCAAATGGAGCCTCAATCCATCACAAGAACAACAAATATCATACCACCATACCCCTCCGAGGTAAACCCAACCTCAATTGATCCTTTCTATGTTGCCAGGGGCCTCAAAAAATACACATCAAAAAATTCCGACTCCATCGACTTGAGTTGACTTGAGTTGACTTCAAGTGACTCGGAGGGACAAAGTCAGGTTGAGTTGAGTTGAACCTTGTTTGAAGTTGACTTCGTGAGTTGTGACTCGACTTTTTGAGTTACGGCAACACTAGTCGGGATGTCCTCTGTCTCGTCTGACGGGTTGGTGTCAGGCACAGGGTAGGTCTGTCTGGTGCGATAGATCGTCTGGGAACGGAAAAGAGGGGAAGTTGTTCAGGCGTCGCGCCACAGGAGGGGACCGGTCGTATCCTGTTGCTGGACGCCAAGTAGCGACGAGCGCAATCCATGTGGTATGGGGAGCGCTGGTCTCGTTCGTTGGAGACATGTATGCAGAGGGTCATATCGTAGGAAGGCGTTGAGAATCTCGGATCGTGGGGTACAGGTCGTATCCGGGTGACAATGGTGGAGGAGCAAGCTCTAATGGTGGGGGAGACAATGCGGATGGTGGAGAGAGTGTTGGTCTCGCTTGGAAGCTGCTTCCGGTAACATAGAAACCCGTTGGGAAGATCCGTCGCATACATCCGAGCTCGTCCTGTCAGTCGTGCAGATGGTTTGCAGGGGCCATGAGGCGACGAGCAGTGCGTAGCACACTCAGAGACCTCACAACGCACCAAAGACAGGTGCAGTGAAGAATCCTAGGAATAGTAGAAAGTTTCTTTTAGAAAGATTGAGTCGTGAGGAGTCACATGGAGTTGCATGCGGAGCCGAAGTTTTGGTAGCAGCCAGAACCTTTTTTATAATTCGTTAACCATGAGTCACTTTAGAACAGTATATAAGGCCAGTAGGTTTCACCGAGTAGCCCCCACTTGACCCCCTGTATTCGAGTACTGCTTATAAATCCTGTGTCACCAATCCACAAGTGTGCCACAAACCGAATCAAACACCAACACTGCAAAGTTCCACCCAGTGAACCACCAAAGTTAGTCAAGTGTTGTTTGTCCATATTTGGAAAACCCCGCCTGAACCTTCTGAAAATCACTTCCAAAGAGATTTTAGGGGAACAAATATTCCACTGCACACTGGACTTGAATTTGAACATTTCAAGTGATTGGAAGACTGACTCCACTGCTGTTGAGGTCTGTTCATACGTAGCTCATGGGGTCCCACATCAGTTATCAGTGGCAGAAGACACGGTGGAGCACAGATCAGCGAACAACTCACTGCACACCAGAGCAGCTCACTCTATATTGCCATACCAGTTGGATTCACCAGGGGATGATTTGATGATGTGTTGACCACGTACCTCGTGGCTATAAAAATCCCTTCCATTTCTATGTTTTAGATTTTTGAAAAGTGCCTTCAGGTGCTCGCAATTCTGCTCATCAATTAGCAATCAATGCCCCTATTCCCACTTAGGAAGTCTGCACTTTCCTTCAGTACTTGACAATGTTGTTCCATGCAATCACCAACCCAGATCCAGCATGTGTCCAGAGGGCAACTGAACGTCTCTGCTACCTCTGGAATGTTCCAAATCTCTGCCCACACCAGAAGACAAATGATCTTGCCACAACTGTACAAGGCTTCCAGTCAGTAAATATCCAAGCTGAGGAGATAAAAACAAGTCTATTGGGTGCCCAGGTGGCCGGAAAACAAATTGACCTTGCTCTGAACAGGGAAAACCTTTAAACAATTCTGTTAACCATTCCTCCTTCTTTGTCAACCATTCTTGCAAAACAATGCATAAATATTGAGACCCGTAGGTCTACCACTCCGGAAAAGCGTGTCATCCTTGTGCAGGGGCCATGCTAATCTTCTCTGTATCGTTCCAATTTTTCGTATGACACCCCGAAGGGGTCAAAGGAATGTAGAAATCTCGGATACTAACCACCAGAATGATGTACCTTGCGTGGCACACCTTTTTCACGGCACCGGTTTCATGAGTAACCGGTTCGGTAATCACCTAATATCTCCTTGGGGACTTTCCCTTACCATGTTGGGACATCTCCGAGTTAGGAGCGAAATGTGTTTCACAAAGGTTGCTCAATCGGTGAACCGAGAATCACTGGTAAAATATGATCAAACCAAAAAAATACACGAACTCTTCCATCCACTTTGAGCATGTGAGCCTGAGGTGATCGGCATTGTGGAAGAAAAGGCGAAGGAAGTAGCCAAGAGGTATCTGGGGTCCAAATCACTGTGCCGGGCCAAGGATCAACAGAAATCAAGCGGATCAGCGAGCAGCTCACTGCACAGCAGAGCAGCTCACTCTACGTTGCCATATGTTTTACCCAGAACGCAACACGCAAGAGACGCTTCCGTTCGTTGTGTCGGTGTGTGTCAATCTCTGCGAGGGCCCAGACATGTTCGGAAGTGGCTTTCCAACTACGTCGTTGCTAAGTTCCACGCCCGCTAGCTGACAATAGAACAGGTGTAATTTTTGAGGGACCCGCGAAGAGCGGTGTTACGACGACGCTAAGGCAGATGTCGGAAGAGTCCAAGTTGAGAAGGAAGCAGGCTGATCTGGAACACACGGCCAAACAGGCAACCACCAGAAACCTAATTAGGAACTTCATCCACAAATCCGCGTTTACATTGTCTTACCGAAATGGTTCCAGACAGCGAAAAGTCGGGATATCCAGGACTGCCGTCCAACAATCTCATACAATAAAATAAGACCGACGACACGATGTACTTCGTGTCAATGCAGATCTTGTGAATATGTTGTAGCTTAGCCTGTGTCTATGCTGCCGCTCGGGTATCTAGCCCCAGACCAAGAGAGTCTCAAGACCCTACCATTTGACCAAGTTCTAACGTTGCGGATGATCACTTGTGCTGGTAAGCTCTTCGTCAATATCATCAGAGCGTTTCACAAGCTGGGCAACGAAACCTCATCCGCTGAGAGCTCGCGGGGTTCAGGTCCGGATACCGGGGCCAGCGGGGCTGACAGGATTTCCTGGGTGAACAGCCTCGCCCGGGCGTACCGGCGCAGACCGAGAACATCTTCTCATGCACGGGGATATCGGCCATGCTCTCCCCATGGTGTGCCGTTTCCTGAGACAACCCGAAACCTATCGCGCCTCGTTTGAAGTGGTGTGGAGTCGGGCGTCAGGGAATATTACGTCGATGTGCTTGCTTTAGGTGGGGTGGGCTTGTCGCGGAAGGCTGGTGGGAGGCTAGCAGCCGTCAGAGCGAGGAACCAGCGTGCCACGATAAAAGTAGCGCGATTCGTTTATACAGTAGGAGCTTTCTGCAACGGTCCGGTTTTACAGCGTCCTAGATGTGGGCATGATATCACTACACCCGCTGCAAGCGTTCGCTGTACAGATTAGGTCTGGATTCGGTTCTGCGCGCAATAGCAGAACATTGCCAGCCAGTCCAAGTCAGCATCGACATCTGTAGCTCGTCAATTCGGGCCAGATCGAACGTTATCGCCTAGTTCCCCAGGAGTCAATTCTTGAGGGAATTTTCTAGAACATACTGAGCCAGCACTAGGCCAGTGCCACCCATATACGGAATACAGTGTACTCCTGTGACTGTGCCGATGTCGACAGCCCAGTGCTGACCCTCGTAGTAGATGTGGATGTAGGATCTGACTCGATTTTGAGATGGTGCCGAAGATTCGTCTGCTGTGTCGGAGAAGTGTGCCGACTGAGATTATTTTTTTTACACGAGACCCGAGGTCAGAATGAGTATTGGGATTCCTTCGCCGTCCTGGTGCACGTCCTTACAGAATAGGTGCTGTCGACTAGGCCTAGTCAACTCTGGTCGACATGGCTGCGCAAGAGAAGAATTTGCAGTGCTTACCAATCTGAGCTCAACACGGTTTCTCTTTGACCACGATGCCGCTGAAACGAACGACTCGCCGCCGCGGGCGTGCTCCCCATGGATCTGACTCGGAGGAGGGGGATGTTGAGCGGGAAGCGCCGACGGACTCAGACGACTCGAACGACAGCGAGGACGACTCAGACTCGGACTCAGACTCGGAGCCAGTCTCGCGTCGCCTAACGCCCAATACATCCCACAGCCCCGGTGCAGACGAGGAGGAAAAACCAGCCCCGTTCTTTGCTGCGGCCCCGGCGACATGGGCAGACATGGTCGACGAGTCCGCCACTCTTCCCGTCATTTCTTTCGGTGAGCTTGACGCGAATGCCGTGCGCAAGGTTCGCATGGCGGATCCCCAGCCAGACTCGACCGACGATGAGCCGGAGCAAGAGAAAGAGCACCACCAGCCTGTAGCTTCCACGTCCCGCCACACCCCGCGTTCCCAGTCTGCGCGTCAGGCATATCAGCATCGCCTCGACAGCGACCCCTCGTTTGTTCCCGTAGTGGGCGAATTCTGGGGTCACGATGACCGTCTGCTCGACAAGGATCTTCGCAGTCTCAGTGGATGGTGGCGTGGTCGCTGGCAGGGCCGCGGTCGTGCACGCGGCGGACCCGCATTTCCCCCTCGCGGACGAGGTCGGGGTGGTTTTGGTCCCGGCAACAACAATTCTGTGCCGGTTGCAGACTCACCTGTCGATCTTGCGTGGACCCACGATGGCTACGAGGAGTTGCAGCGCCGCCGCGAGGACACTCGTTCCCGTCCGCCGATCCCCCGTGGTGGCGCACCCCTGCGCGGTTCGCCCTCGTTCCGTGCGCGCGGGACACTCCCGGGTCGCGTTCCCGGCCGCATCTGGTACACGATGAAGCCCGAACACATGTGGACCAAGCAGCACGACACCTTCCTCTACTTTGACCCTGCCCTCAAACCCCGTGCCGGCCAGCCCCCCGGTGTCCGCGTGCGCCTGCCTGGCGGAAACGCAACCATTGTGCGCGCGATCCCGCGCCCTAACCGCCCCGCCAGGTTTGTGCAAAAGCCTGCCACTGCTGACACCGACTACGTCGTGCGACTCCCGCGTGCGGGCAAGGGCAAGGCCACATCCCCTCCGCAGGACGACGAAGCGTTCACCGTCAAGCTACACCCACAGTCTGCCCCGGTTCTGTTCTCGCCGCCCACGAACCCCCTGCAGCCGGATGCCGACGGTTGGGTGCAGCCAACTCCTGATGCTGTCGCGCTCGCAGCCGCAGTCTCCCCGCCCCCCGTCCCTGCGTCCGCGCTCCCTGCCCAAGCCCAGATCCAGCAGCTCACCGGTGCACCACCGCCTTTCTACCCCTTCGCACCGCCGCCCGGCTTCTCCTTTCCCCCCGGCCCTGCATTCGGCGCGCCTCCGCCGCCCGGCTTCACACAACCGCAGCAGCCACCGGGCTTCAGCACGCACACGCCACCACCGCCTGGGTTCTCCACGCACACGCCGCCGCCGGGCTTCGGCACGCCGCCCCCTTTCAACGCGCCCCTACCGCCGGGCGTCGCGCTCGACGGGCGCGGGATGCCCTACGAGCTTGCGAGCGGGCGACCGGTCGTGCTGCAGGCGCCCGCCCCGCCAGTTCCTGTGCCTGTCATGTACGGTCCGCCTTATGGGCACCACCACGCGCATTCGATGAGCATAGGGCACGCACACTCGATGAGCATGGGCGGCCATGGGCACCAGCATGCACCGTCGATGTCGATGGAGCCCGCGTTGTTTGCGTTTGCGCGCCCCGGGCGGGTGGAGATACGTGCGCCAGGGGCGCCGTCGCCGCAGGGCTCCCGATCCCCGCAGACCAACCCCACATCCCCCGGGCCGCGCCCGCCCATCTCACCGAGTCCGCTTTCTCCGCGCAAGGACGCTGTGGCTGTGCCGAATGCGAAGCTGCGCACGGGCGCGGCGGCGTTCGTGCCGTCGCACGCGGGGGTCGTCGTCCGTGTCCGTGCCTAGGGACGGCGCGGCGTATTTTGCGAACGGGAATGGGTACGATCAGGGCGCGAATGGCTACGAGGTGAATGGCTACGATGGGGCAAATGGGGCTGGGTACGACGGGTACGGCGCGTACGCACCGCCGGGGGCCACGTATTATTATCCGTACTACCCCTCTGCGCCTCCACCCGCGGCGGACGGGACGGTGTATTATCAGTGATCGGCGCGGCGCGCTCGTTGGTCGACGGTGGGCGTATTTTGGCGGAGGATGGGGCGCAGGAGATCGCGCGGTTCTTTCTCTTGGGCGGGTGTTTCTGCATACATACTTGGTAAATACGTACATATTTTCACGTTCAATCCTACCCTACGCTACCTAAAGTTATCCATCTCTCAATGATCCATTTCATTCGTGTTTGCTGCAATTTTCGTATTCAACATCGCCTGTGATCTGTCTTTACATACCCAGCCAGAATACGAACAGATAATATTCTCCAATGCACGTCTCAGTGCATACAGGCATTGAAACATGGAATGGGTAGTCCCCTGCGAAAAAGAATTCATCATCCCGTCCTTCCTAATCGGGTTTCTGGCGGTTGTTTGTTTGGGCGTATTAATATTCTGCTTCTTCCCTGCTGCGACGTCAATCAATAGAGTCGTACACTCTCACACCGCACCCCCCCTCTTTGCCATCTTCCGGTTGCAAACGTAAATCGCTACTCGATACCCTGGAACAATGAAGTTTCTGCGTCTTCGGACACGTTTGGCGGAGATCGACGCACAAATCGTCGAACAGAAACGTGTTTTGCACCAGCTCTGACAAACTCGATCAGACGTAGAACGCGACCTCTACGCGACCTCAACGTATCCAGTCTTGACCCTCCCCACCGAGATTACGACAGAAATCTTGGTCCAAGTCGAGGCCTTGGGAAGGAACTCCATCGTAGTTGGCGTTTGTCGCTCTCAGCGGCGAGTCAACCAGGACTACGCTGACAAGCCGACTGAACCCACCATACTTGGTGTTTGCCGTTCATGGAGAGACATTGCCTTCGCCACCCCCATCCTTTGGACGAAACTGTACATTGATTTCGGTTGCATTGCCGTCGAGATCGCTTCGGAACCGGGATTGGTGGAGGGCTGCATCGACCGATGGTTGGCCCGTACAGGGAACCGTCCTCTGTCCCTCGACTTTGATTGCGACGGAGACCAGCCCTTTGCGCACAGCCGTTTGCGAGATGTCATCCATCGCTGGTCCCATCGAGTGCAATGTCTTACATTAACGATAGACGCCACAATTTCTTTTCGCTTGGACTAGATTCGGCCGCATTTTCTTTACTCGAGCGTACAGCGCTTTATGTGTACGGTGTCGAGCCACACCTCGATCCTCACCCGCCCAGTATTGCCTTTAGCAACGCCCCCCGCTTTCACGACCTCCTTCTGCCATTGGGGGTTTTCATGCCTACCAGAGTCGTGCTTCCATGGTTACAACTGACGAAATTTGAGGGAAGACTATGCAGCTTGGAGCTGTTCTCCCTGGCTCCCAACCTCCTCGAAATAATCTGCTCATTTGCTCATGATGGCAATAGCAGTCTCGTAGCGATAACTCATCGCAGTCTGGAATCCCTCACCATAGAAGCAAACAGTGACGGTTTACTGCAATACCTCATTCTTCCGGCTCTACAATGTTTCGATGGCGGCAACGCGAATAGCGGTTTCGACAATGAATCGCTCAAATTGCTTCTAGCGCGGTCTTCACCGCCGCTGATCTCCTTGTTTATTCGCGGGAGCCATTTTCAAGGGAACTATTATCGCTTAAGACAGTGCACGTCTCATGTAGCCCGCACGCTCGAGAGCCTGGAGGTCAAGCAGGTCTCTAATAGAGACATAGACGACATTTTCCGACTTTTTGATACTCTCCCAAACATCCGGACCCTCGCTTTGAAATTCATAGACGGTCATTCAGACCTCTATTCCCTGGTCTCCTGCTTGTATAGACGATCCGAGAAGCTGCAAGCTGTCGCGTTCAGAGTTCTCTGGGGGCATACTCCCTTTCTAGACGGCATGTTATGGGGCGGCCCTCCAGATACCACCGAAAATTTTGAGACAATCAGCAGCCACTTGTCTCGATTGGCATGCTTGGGCATGAATATTCACGTTGGGACGGAAGACAAGAACTACGCTTTAATTAGGTACGTTCCGTGGTGCTGGACCTTGGAAATAAGCTCATGTTTTCTGTAGCGATGCTCCGGTCGAGGGAGATACTGTGTAGATAAGTCTGCAAATACCTCGATGCCGTAGGAATAAAAAAAGAACAAGTCGTTTACTGCTCTTGAGCCAAGATCGTGTCTGAGCATTCGAAGCGATCCGCCTTCGGGAATATCCCACACACCATGCCCAGCGTCTCTAGCCCGCATGTGCCTCGCTGGATGCGAGTTTTCACCCTTTGGGCACGACCTCTCTTTTCCTTGCCGCCGTGACATCGACGAGGCAGTTGGTTTTGCTGAGGTGCGTACATCCGGGGTCGGGACTCGTTGTGAACATTGAGAACAACGGGGCTCACGGCAAAGATAGCAGAAGTGGACGCCGTCCGACAGCCGCTGCGTGTATGTGCCATAACCATCGACTACCGATTTCATACTGGATCTTAGGAGGGCTAAAATACAATGTAATATCCCTAAAGCTTCAGAAACTTTTCGAGCGTGGTCAGCTGGTTTTGTGGGACCACTTCCCCGCTGTGCTCTGGCTAAAGCATCAAACGACGGCAAAGATTCAGAGACACGACCGCGCACCGTAGATAATTCTACATGCCAGCTCGCGCATGAGTTCGGGTCTGACATAAGTACTGTCCCCGCAATTTCACCTCTTCCTGGTAACGTTTTTCGACTGAAGAATGTCAGATGAGTGTTTAAATGGACATGGACGACGAAATGCCTGTCGAGCTCAGGATCCGATATTCCTTGGGTGTTCCCCTGAGTTTCTTGTTTTGTATATAGCGCTCTAGGTTAGGCTAGGATTCACCAGTACAGCCTAATACGAACCGCCTCGGAGTTTGAAAATAAAGATCCGAGTAAAATCCGGTGGTCGCGTGTCATCATTCCATCACAGATCCACCCGAGCGCCTTGCAAAAGAAAAGGCTCAAACTCACTCATATTTCGTTGGAAAATTCTCTAAAAATCGCTTTCGACACCCTGATATTAGTATAACAAACATCCGTAAAAAAAAACCCGGCACTTGGGAGGAGTTTGGGAGAGGAAGCGAGTCGCCCATCAAAGAATTCAAACTCCGAGGCGGTTCGTACTCGCTTGTACTCGTTAATCCCAGCCTCTCTAGTATACGTGATCTGAACGACTATCTTCAGATTTCACGCCCGGTACTGTAAGTACTTGTACTGAGGCAACCGTCACGGTAACGGAGGGGTCCGTTGCGTTGCCCAAAACACGCCTTGTAACGGTCACGATGCCTCCGGTTGCCTTCGTTAAGACCGTGACATGGCTTGGAAATTTCTGAAATATTTTTTTCCCGCCAAAAAATGGTTAAAATGGGGTGAAAAAATCGCAAATCGGCCCCAGTGCTCCCCTTGTTAGCCCCAAACTCTCAATTTGTATTGAATTCAAGGCCATCAGCGTACATACCTGACGGTCGGTTGCCTAATTCTCCACTGTCATGGTGAAATCCGGGCTGGTTGCGTTGCCCAATTTTTTTTGATGGCGTCACGGTGGGTCGGCCGGTTGCCTCAGTACAAGTACTTACAGTAGACTAGAGAGGCTGAAACGAGCCTAGCTCTAGGTACTCGATGGGTAAACGGAGTGCCCCCATAGGTTTAGGATAGAATTCATGCTGCTTATTAATATATTGAAAATACTTACTCTGGCACTGCGGGGATAGATTAAGTTTTCGCCCCGAAAAACGGGCTTTTAAAACGGGACATTTTGCCAAGTGAAATTTTTCCAAAATGTAAAAATTCAGGGGAAAGTTTCCGATTTCCTGTGAGTTTTACGCTGCAAAAAAATTGAGGGTTTTTCCAGTGGGAAAACGGCAGGTAAAAAATTACCTTTTCTGGCGTTTTTCGATCCCGAAAGAGGAGAAATTTTGCCCAAGGAAAAAGCCATGCAACTTTTTCCCAAGGGAAAATTTCTCCTTTTTGGTGGGAAAAACACTCACTTCTAGGCCCACCGAGTGTTTTTCCCACCAAAAAAGGAGAAATTTTCCCTTGGGAAAAAGTTGCATGGCTTTTTCCTTGGGCAAAATTTCTCCTCTTTCGGGATCGAAAACGCCAGAAAAAGGTAATTTTTTACCTGCCGTTTTCCCACTGGAAAAACCCTCAATTTTTTTGCAGCGTAAAACTCACAGGAAATCGGAAACTTTCCCCTGAATTTTTACATTTTGGAAAAAATTTCACTTGGCAAAATGTCCCGTTTTAAAAGCCCGTTTTTCGGGGCGAAAACTTAATCTATCCCCGCAGTGTGGATGACTAGAAGATTATCGGTGTGCAAGCCTCCCTCACCTGCATGCAAGCAAGCTTGGCTCAGGGTTGCGCTGCATCAGTTGCAATTGAACCGCCGAGTTCGGTCCGGTCCTGTTTCAGAAAATTGCTCAAGCGATTCCTTCGGAGTAACGGCGTCGACTGGTGCTCTCGGTGCTCTCGCTCCTAGCCTGCTCGGTCTAACCTCCTCTGAAATTGAACCACCTTCGACGCGTCTTGGGACAAGCTCGCCAACCCCCGAAAGAAGCGGGTAATGGCTTGCGCTCTTAGTCGCATGAGCCGGCGTGTGGGTTGGCGAGTAACTCGGGACAATCATTTTTGGTTACGGCGACCGAGCGCAGAAAGTGCCACTGTCGGACGGCGAGCTGTGGCGACAGCCTGCGACTCGCACAATTAAAATGCCAATGGGGGACTCGAGGGGACTCGGGGAACCGAGACTGCGATTACGGTACACCTTCGCGCTTGCCTCCCGGCTAACAGCGGACAATTCGCGCGAGGCCTCGACCTTGCTCCCCAGCCATGCTTCATCCTGATTGCCAGAACGGCTGTGGGACCCAACTCCAAGGAGCCAATGCACGGCCGCTGACAAGGACAGGCACGTCCGCCAGCGGTCTACGCGAGTGCCCCCTCCCGTCGCGAACATGCGGCCACCTGGGTGAAATGGGGGTGAGAGGTAGCGAGAACGGTGTCAGGGCCGCTTAATTTCTTTTTTCACTACGATCCTGCCTCCCGCGCCCACAAACCGACACTATTCTGCCTCTCTCGAGCTATGGAATCTGCGCCCTTGTCACTCAAATTTGTTGTTGTGGGGGGAAGCGTCGCTGGGTTGACTTCTGGTTATATCCTTCGGAGAGCCGGGCACGAGGTCGTAATCCTCGAGAAATCGGATGGCAAAACAAAGGTATGCGAAGAAATCCATGTGCGAAGTTGGTTTCTGAACCATCTGCGCTCACTAGGCGGGAGGTAGTCTCCGATGTCCTCCGAATATGACTCGGATTCTCAACGAGTTCCCCGGTATGGAGGCTCTCCTTCAATCGCAGGGGACGCAGTGCTCTGGGTATGGGTTTAAGCGAGGTACGCCCCGAAGTACCCGAAGTGTGGCTGCATTCACCCCATTAATAACCAGCCGACACCCTGGAGCGCATCGGGTTCATGAAATTTCACGATGAAATTATGACCGAGCTGCGCGCTCATTTCCTCGTTGTTCAGGTTAGTGAACAACCAGCTGCTAATCTCGAGCAAACATCTGAAATGAACTCCAGTACGACGACCTGTACAGCCATTTAAAATCCCTTTGTTCGGGCGCGGGTGCAGTCATAAAATATGAATCCAGGGTCGTAGATATCAAGGCCGCCGGTGGTTCTACAACGGTGGTTTTAGAAGACGGCAAGCGCTCTGAGCCCTGATATTGTGTGTAATGGCCGCTTTCCCCTGTAATTTGTCTGTGACATTTCGTTTCTAGGTCGTAGCTGCTGATGGCCACAACAGCATCGTGCGCACAATTGTGGCCAAGGATGCGGAGGAGGATCTCGAGTCTAAACATGCCGTTGCAGGGTAAGTTTCAAATGCGTGTGCGTGAAGCTGAAGCCCTCACATGCAGAAAGGATAAATATTTCCGTCCCGACAAAAGTCATTGAACAGGACCCGGACTTGAAATCGCTGTGCAATTATAACGAGGTTGGTTGTTCTTCCCTGTCGATCCACATCATAATTTTTGAGTAGCCCGCGCAGTTTGTCGATTTGGATGGGAAGTGGATCCAGTGTTGTGGGGACGCTGGATGTACGTCGTTCGACTATTTTTCTGATTGGCACTGAATCGTCTCAGAAAAATGCGGAGCTGTTCAACTTCTCGCTTTGTTGTCCCGAAAGTCTGGGGATCTGTGAAAGCGATTGGGACGAGATTCGCGCGAAGAAGAGGCCACTACCATTTGATTTATCTGGTTATGATCCACGGTTCGTTCGGTCGGTTGTATTTGTTCGGCTTTTAACCCCCAGACGCAGGCTGCAAAAACTTATCAACATGGGATCCACTTGCTATCCCACGGTTCATCAATTGCACGTCCAACATGAAGCTGTGGGTCTGGATGGAACTATCGTGTTGGTTGGAGACGCTGCCCACTCCATATTGGTGCGTGTATTACCGATAGAGAGTACTAGCATTGATTAGAGCGCAGATACATGGAAGCCATAATTCAGCGATGGCCGTGAGTCGTTTTTTTCGTCTCTCGAGGTCCTTGAACTCATTTAGATTGGTAGATCGAAGACGCGGCGACGCTTGGAAGACTATTTTCCCGGATCTCAACCCGAAGTCAGATCCCGATGCTGCTGAATGCGTACCAGGAGATTCGACACCCGCGCACCAAGTTGATGCAGGAGGAGGAGTACCAAGCGCTCTCCGAACTCTCCATGCAATTTGGACCCGTCTCGGAGGCCAGAGACGCTGCACTGAGACCCAGTTTAACCATGAGTTTCGAGGATTTCCAAAAGGCGGGGTCCGATAATGCACTCGTGCAGATATGGGAGCAATATCTTGTGCATTTCGCGTACAATGCGGCGGAAGAAGTGGATAATTGGTGGTCGATGTGGGGAAATTCTGTGGTGGGGAGCAAGTTGGCGGAAGATATTAAGGCCGTCACGATAGAGCTCGAGACCACTGTTTTATAGGGTCTAGGCAAATTATCTTTTCTCGACCGACCCTGCGCCGTGGCGACCAATAGAGGAATGACCGCATCTGTTGCACGTGCCCCTCTCCCTTCTTCCATCTGCAATACCGCTCCCATACCTAGTGCTCAAATGAGGGCAATCCTCTGGCCCGTTCTCTCTCTTCTGCTCTCCGATGCATCTGCAGTACCGCGACCTGCTTCTGTGAATACTGCGGGCGTATCGATCAAGTCTGAGAGGAGCTGGCTATGGGGCTGGGCTTGGGGCGCCGAAAGCACCGTTTCTGTTGTCGACCGCTCTCCGGTTGTTTCCTTTGCTTCAAGACCAGGTACCTTTCCTGTCCTCTCTCTGGTATAGCTCGACACTGAGGTCCTTGGAGCTGCCTTTGGCGCAGAAATCGAATCAGCGATATTGGGTTATGTCATCCCTCTGTCTTCGGTATACTTTTCCTCCATCTCGGGTGAATTGAAAGCAAACTATGCGGTAGTTCACGGTCCCTTGCACCTCCAATGATTCATCGCTCCTTCTACCGGACAACACGGCCTGCCCGCGTCTGTGCATCTCGGGCCCGCACAAGCCCGACCCGAACGAGACATGGATCGCGCTCGTGCAGCGCGGCGGCGGGTGCGAGTTCGTGCAGAAGGTGCGCGAGGCCCAGCGGCTCGGCGCGCGCGCCGTCGTCGTCGGCGGCCAGGATCCAGAGCTCACCGGGTACCCCGACACCCTCGTGAACATGTTCAGCCCAGGTGCGTCCGCCCCGCGCGGTGCATGTGCCCTGCTCGATTTGAACACCCGTAGGAGACGCGTCCGATGTCAAGATCGCCTCGACGTTCATCAAGTACGTCGACTATGTCACGCTGTTCGCGCTCATCGCCGCGTCCAACACCTCCCACTCGGGCATGCGCACGCTCTCCCTGCTCATCACCGCAGAGTACAGCGCGTGGGAGTGGTACTCGTACGTGTTCTTCTCGCTCACCGCCAACGATTTCATTGATTGGATTTCGGCAGCCCGATCGTCACATTTATCATCATCCTCTTGCTTCCCTCTGTCCTGACCTTCATCACCCTCCTCATCCACCGCATTCGTGCCGCGCGGGCAGCGCAGCGCGATCGTGCCCCGCAGGACGTCGTCCATAACCTGCCGTGGCGCGTCTGGACCGGCAGCGGGTGGGAGAAACACGACGCCGCGGAGGACCCGTACGCGGAAGCGGACAAGCCCTCTGACGAATCTAACGGCGCAACCGTCGATGCTACCCCAGAAGTGGAGCCTGCGCCGGCCCCGCCGCCCGAGCCTTCGAGCTCACAGTCCGCGCCGGCGCCGCTCGCATGGTTTGACACGCAGCTCGAGTGCGCGATCTGCCTGTGCGAGTTTGAGAAGGGCGATAAGGTGCGCGTGCTGCCGTGCCACCACATCTTCCACCTCGCCGAAGTGGACGAGTGGCTCATCACACGCAAGAAACTCGTGAGTCAGTCCTTCTTGCCTATAACAAAATCATTCATCGCGCGTTTCAGTGCCCGGTATGCAAAGCGGACGTGACACAGCCGCTGGACGCTCAGGCGCAGGTTGCTGCAGAACCTAGCACTGTGCCTTCGAGAGCGGCGTCGCCCGACAATGCTACAGAAAGAACCCCGCTTCTTGATGCATGACCTGCACACTAGTCTATTATACTTTTGACGTTGTACGATACCCCGACCTGGGCCATACTAATGATCGAATGCTAGCGAAATGTACTCATCCCCTCACCGATGAATTGACGCGTGAAATCAAGTGAATTGGAATACATACAGTACACAACATAATTATTTGCCCTGCGCCGCCCGCCTTCGTTTGTTCGCCCTTCGTATCTCAACGAGGTCGTTTTCGATCTCGCTCTCTTTGCACCCGGTCAGTGCCGCGAGGCTCTTGCCAAGCCCGCCGATCGCCTGGCTCAGATGTGTGCCGCTGCCCTTTGGCCGTCTCCGACCGTTTGACCCCGGTGCCGGCGCGCTTCCCGCGCCTGCACCGCTCCCGCCGCCCGGGATCGCGGTCGACGTCAACGGCAGCGGGAACGGGGAGGGGATCTCCTCGACGGAGAGCGAGTGCGGGTTGAAGAACGGGCCGGAGGTGACGGGGAGCGTGCTGATGACCCCCGTACTGTTCGTCTGCACCGGCGCGCCGAGCGGCGTCGGCGGCGGCGAGGTGCCCATCTTGTTGCGCAGCTTGCGGGTTATGTGCGGCCGAGATTGTTCCATCGAGGAGTCTGAGATGATGATATGAAATGAGACATATATGAGAATGGAGTGGGATGAATGGGGCATACCGCCGACGGTGCCCTCGCCCTCCTTTTCCTCGCGCGCGCGGCGGCGGCGCTCCTCGATGCCCTCGAGGAGACGTACGCGGACTCGGTCGCGCCCTTGGCGCCACTCATCTTCGACGCGCTGGCGCTCCTCCTCGTACGCCATATGCGCGCAATCGAGCGCGTGCTTTTCCTCTGTCTCGAGCTGGACAAGCAGCGCCGAGCGCTCGAGCGAAAGCGGTAGCAGCCGCAGCTCATATAGTGGGAGCGTCTCCGGCCGCGTGGATAGCTGAATCGCCGTGCGCTGCAACGCCGAGACTGTTTCATTGTAGTGCCGTCCACTGCACTGAGTCAGGTTGGGCTACAAGGGCCGAATAAGACAGACGCACTCGTCCCGGCGGTCGTTCATCTCCTTCCCGAGCTTGCCAGAGATCTCCTTCCGCTTCTTCGGCTCTTTCTTCACGTCCTCCATCGGAATACCTGCCAATTTTCAGCAAAAGAAAGGATAATGAGGAGGCACACACTGTGTGTGCGTGAACTGGGACCGGCGACCGCGTTGTGGTGCTGGTAAGCAATGTTCATGTCTTTGCTGGATGCTGGATAGGGAGTTGGGAACATGCCGGGCTGCGGTGGCATGGCGGCGGGGTGGGTCAGAGGTCAGAAGAGTCGGCGATTGATCTGTCATGTGATCTGTCGTTGGCCGCGGCGAATATATTATTATACTTATAACGGAGAAATTGAATGGGGTGGAATTATTTGCTGGTGAGCGGTGACGAGCCATCATAATTATGCTCAACCGAAGATTGGTTTTTTTTTTTCTTTCAAGGAATCATCTCCAGGATTTGCTGGAACCTGAGTCTCAGAGTCCACTACATCGTTCAGCGCGGTACCTGAAATCGGGACGCTGAGCGGTAAAGTATGAGTAAAGAACTAGCGGGTGAGTCCCACCCCAACGTGAAAATGCAATTTCGAAACCCATCTCTTATTTTCCCGGAGCCAATTGGGTCCCAGGTAGAGGGAGCGTCATTTTGAAGTTTCCCGCCCACACCTCATGGCAATAAAAATTATAATATCTACGTGTATAGAATACCGTACATGCTTCTCGACATGGGTCCCGACGCCAGGATCCGGCCACTGGCCATTCTGCGAAGCGAAAGTACTAAACAAAGGTTTTGCGTCAGTATTGCTACCGTCTTGCCATTAGACCCTAAACTAAACAATTAAATTCGTCTCGAGTCTCACGCTCACCGTTTAGATAGAAATAAATCGCGGGGATCCATACGGTGCTGCCTGCCTATTTTGGATGTGAGGAGGAGTCGACTCAAAGAGAGATTTTGATCGTAATGAAGCTTCCGTTGATTGCATCACAAAGCGGTGCTGCAGCTTTTCATGACCTCGTCACGCCTCTCTTCGACACTAGAAAAGTCTGAAATACATGACCTAAACGGTGGATGGAAGCCACTTGAAGCTCCTTGGTCGCCGTTCTGGCCCTTGCATCTATTTCCAATGACAACCAGGTTGAATCTAGATCTCGATTTCAGCCTTGATCCAGCCTGGTGTCAACTCTGGGCTTTTTTCACAACACAGAACACCAGATAATGTCACACAGCGCCACATTATTGCGCGGAAACATACCCGGCTACACTCTCTGGTGGGACAACTATGACCCTCGTCGCAATTCGGAACGCCGCCGCCAACGCAAGATGAACGCCAAGAGCCTAGCATTGAGGCATCCGTAAGTTACATGTAGCTGCAACGACAGACCACGACAGAGTAAATGTCCGGAGGATAGATGGCCGGCAGGGTAGTCCGCTGATGCCCGTAACCTGAGGCGGTGGCATCGGACTACGGTGATACAGCTGAGCGTGTTCCCCGCCTTCACATCTAGGTTGCCGCTTTCTCGTGCTGTCAGAAGTCGTACGGCCCTATTCGAGTATAGCTGAGCTTACACTGCCAGATTGCGGCACACTAATGCGACTGTTCAGTGGTTTGACGAATTCAGGAGAAATACAGCGCAGGAACGATTGCCAAGTGGCCTAGTACATAGCTCCGGTACGTTAGGTCCATCACTTATCTGCTTCCCGCGAAACTCAGTCGCATCACAGAGTCTTGGTTTCAGGTAACGACGCCCCCCCCATGATAAACACGACGTCTAGATCGCCGTGCAAACCGGTAGCCGCCAAAGCCCGTCCGGCGAGGGCTATAAGAGTCGAACGCCGTCCCTCCTCTTTCCTCATTCCTTTTCCACCTTCTTCCTTGCGGCCAGGTGCCTTTTCTCTTCTTCTTCTTCTTCCTCCCTTGCACTTTCTTTTGGATTCTTTTCAACACCAGTATCTGCGATGCTCTCCATCTTCCGCCTTGCTTTCCTCGCGATCGCGCTCCTCTCCGCCTCAGAGCCAATCCTCGGGCGCGAGGTCTGGCTCGAAAGGAACGACCGGGCCATTGAGCTGAACCCTCGTCGGTTCGGACAAAACCACCCCGCCGTCCTCAAGAAGCTGCGCGCCGCTTGCGGCGGCGCGGTCTGCGGCAAATTGGCCGGCGCGGCAGTCACCCCGCTCCTCGCCAAGCAAGGCGAATGCACCCAGCAAGACATGGCGGACCAGATCATCGGTGCGTTTGGGATTCGGGACTTTCTCTAGCCTCATCCGAGTCCACGTTCCATACTTACTATACCTGCCACACAGATGAGAGCAAGCAATTCGACGCGGCGACGCAGAAGAACATGCTCGCGATCGCGATTGAGTACCGCCAGACAGAGAAGAACACGCCGCCGGACTTCAAGACGAAGCCGCCGACGCTGCGCAACTCGGTCTTCTGCCAGAAGGCACCGAAGAACCCGGAGCTCAACGGGCTCGTGCAGGCGCAGGATCCGGCGAACGACCCCAACACCTTTTTCGATCCGGCTACGCAGGCGAGTGTGAAGCTTGGAGCCCAAGCGAACACGAAACCCTTTGGCTCGGCGTAGTAAGCTTATTCGTTTCTAATTTTGTTCTGCTCTGATTACGGCTATCTGGTAGGGGTTTCAATGGGATCGCCGCTCAAGATCCTGCTGCTTGTAAGTTCGCTTTTCATTTCGAACATTTCAGAGAGCCTGAACTGGGCAGGTGTTGGATAAGCAGCTGAAACAGAGAGGAAGACCCATTAGTTGTTACTATGCATAATTATGGAATCAACATGACTGGCACGGTGGACCATTTAACAACTTCAAATTTCACTTCTTGGTCGTACAAGCTTGAAACGATTTCAAGTCTTGTATTCGGCACGGAATCGTGTTCCAGCTCTCGGTGTTCCAGTTCTCTTCAAAAAAAAGAACTGTTTGTTTGAGTGTTAAAACGTTGAAAGTCACCCGCTACAGATAGCAAAATCCAACACGAGTGATTTGAATCTGCCATCCCCTACGCCCTCATAAATGATGCTGCATGTAATGCGCGGTTCAACTCGTGGGCTGCCCGAGAATTGTTCGACATGTCGTTAGCACCCATCGATAGGACAGGATGTGGGTCCAGATTCCAGATCCTTGTCGAATCTTTCCAGGATTTCGGCGGCACCAGACATCCGAGCAATCCGAGCGCACGCTACGTGCAGCGCCAGCAAGACGGGGCTTGGAGGTTCCACAGCGTCGCCTTCGAACCTGTTGTGGTCGAAAGTGACGCCGCGGCTATGGAGATCGCTGTATCGGAGGCTCGTATGGTGGACAACGTCGTATGTGTGAGGTATGACTTCCCCGTGAAGATTCTACGCAAAGGTCGATGTTGTGTGAAAGTAGATGCAAACGGTGAACACATCTTTGATGGTTCTAGTGAAATGGTCGCGGTGCATGATCTGGACTGGGAAGCAAGTTAAAGCAATCATACGTGGCGGGAAACCGCTCTCACTTGAGCTTTCAGTTTCTGTGGCGTTCAAGTGGCGTTTGGTCTGTGGGGACGAGAACGGGGGTAGGTCCTTTTGGGTTTCGAGCTAGAGGAACGCTAACATCGAAATCGGAGCTTGAAGAAGACCGAAAGACCTTACAGACGCGCACGAATCCGAATATGTAAAGATGTGCGAGGCCCGCCAAGATTTCAGCATCTCTATCAGTTGAATTGATTTCCCGAGCGAGACAGCGACGTCCTTCGACGGTAAGTGAGTAGATCAATGCAAATCCCAGAATACGAGCCGCCACTTCAACGGAGGTTTTGAGCATCAAGGCGTCCGAGTCTGAGACAGCTTGAAGGGTCTGGATGCCTTCTAGCCAAAGACATGTTTGAATTGCCGATTGGGATTCCGAGTCAGGGAAAATATGGGGAGAAAGAAGTTGGGCAAACACGGTCATGAACATGATGGAGGTTCACGGCAACCCCTTTTGCAAATTTCATCGCCCCTTTGCAAGTTGACTCTGGCGCTGTCGCGAAACAACACGTGACGGGTTGATTTTTCAAGTTGAACTTGAGCTTAGTTGAAGGGACTAGTACTTTGAGCGCGAGATGGCTAAAGTCATAACCAATCCACGGCAGAAATATCGCCGGCCCTCTTGTGAGAAAGTTCGTATTCAGTTGAAACGAAATAATCTTGGCGGTGTCGTATCACCCACTAATGCAAACCTGACAAGACCCCACAGATGCGTGGAAGAGAACGGACAACGGTCCACCACTAATCAACCACTTGCCTACAAACGGCGCTGGCAAATGAGATCTGGGCTCGAAAAGAGACAAAGCAATTGGATTCAGCGGCAATTAATATCCTCCATTCGATCCAACCTTTGCTGTCCCGTAGTATCGTTATTCTAGGGACCGCCTAAACTAGACCATCTGCAAATCTTCTGACGTCTTGCGTTATCTTTCCCCAAATCAATCAGAGGGGCGAGGGAGGGCCTGAACTGAGTCAATGTAAAGTCAGAGCGTGAACTGTATGCTAACCTTCCATGTGCGCATTGAAACGGAAACGCCGTCTGGCGCAAATTATCGACGAGCTTCTCGCATTGAGCATGCGTCAATGGATCATTGAACATAATAGCCCCTACGAAACATGTTCAGTTCATGTACCGCAATAACCACGTTTCGTACCTCGGCAGGCCTTCGAGTTGACCAGATCAAGAAGCTGCTGCGGACACCAGCGTAGAGCACGCAGCCAACGAAACTCGTCATCTTTGTCGTTCTCCGCGTCGGGTCTGGGCACGAGGGGGATCGCTCTCCACCTTCGCCAGAAAAGCTTTGACAAAGTCTCGAAGTTCGTCGTCTAATAAAAGCTAGTGGGAGCCAATAAGCTATCGGATTTTGACTTTTGGGCACGAAACGTACTTTGTCGGCGACCAATTCTGGTACGCCTTGTACGAAAACTTGGCTGTAGCCACTAGCACTGCCGGCGTCGATACCTTGTTCCGTCTCATGTACAGCCTCCACCGCTGGTTCAACAAAAAGAAACCCCCAGTGTCCAAACACCCGCCGAGTGGAAAGATCCCGCAATTGCCGTTCTTCGTGGCGGGTAAGAAGAATCGGGACAGGTGGGCTCAGATCTTTTAGTCGCAGACGGTCATTCCTATCCTCCCCGACATTGACATTGGACAGGTACCCAAGGCAAAGTTCCTTAAGGAATCTCTCCACGCGGACGCGTTCATCCGCTGCGTGCTGGTCTATAAGAACCAGTGTCCGCGTCGTCGCAGTAGCAGTTTCGGTCGAGGAATCATTGATGATACAGGCAATAAATTTGCGATCAACTTGTTCGATAACCAGCGCGTTGCGCAGATCTTCCTTCTGAAATCGACGGGAGGACGCCGAGATAGAGTCGACATAAGGCTGTCCCGCCTTCAAGTAATCCGAAAACTTCTGCGCTTCGTGGCAGTCGTGCTGGTGCGTCTCGGCGTCGGCGTCCGGAGCCGGTAAATGCGCTAGGGAGGGGATCTTATTCTCCGTAACCGTATAAGTATCGTTGGCCTATGAAGATAAAGTCAAATGGTGCACAAGGTCAGGGAGATTCAATACCTCTAAAGCTTTTTGTATCCAATCAGGCATTTCTGGTTTATCCAGACTTCCGATTCCCCCCGCCTTTTGTCTGGCTAGAGTGCGGCCTTGAGGATTGCAGGGTATCCCGCCGTCCGAGTCTACTGGAGGCGGTTCCGATTTCCTATAAGAATTACCCGTGCGTGCATCAACGACGTAGATTTGACCCGTGTGTGCATCGGTCCACAGCAGCTCCGCTGTCTCCTGCGACACAAATTATGAAAACACCGAAGGGATAATTAATACACTCACTTCAGATGTATACAAGGGCGCTGGAGATGCTTCTCTGAACAGCTGTTGAAATGTTGGATTCTCTGGTTCAGGTTCGGCATAGCCAGAATCATCTTCAAAGTCGTATTTTCGCCGTTTCCGCGGGGAGGGCGAAGGAGATCCACGGGGCGTTACGTTGGCCTTATTCTCAGACGAAAAGCCATGTCGAATAAGAAACGTCTGGACGGTCGAGCCAAGCAAAGACGCGACCACGTTTTTATTCTAGGTCGGGACGTCAGATATATGGACTGCATGATAGGATGTGTTTAATTTACATACCCGCAAATGAACCGCAGCTTTAGCGGGCTCGAGACAATTGTCGATTTGTTGAGAGGGAATGCTCAGATCCAGAACATAAACTGGCTTCTTTTCGCTTTTTCGAGGAGAGCGTCGGACAGCTAAAGGTAAACCGTCAGAAAAAGCACAACGGGCATGAAATGTACTTGCTGCTTCTGAGGCTTGTCTCTCCAGCTTCGTCAAACGCCTGTCGAATACATTAGTAGAGGTGAAGCACTCATTACATGAACGTACATGTTTCGCGAACGAACTTGATGCAAAACGGGAGTCAATAACATGATGCAGCTCGCAAAGCGAGATGGGGTGACGGTTTATATCTGAATCAAAGTCAGCGATATGCCTCAAGGAACCAATATTATCGACGGACAAAGAAACTGGTAAGTCTAAAGAGCCTCGTAAGCGATACATAAAACAGTACAAGTGTGTACATACAACCTTGGAGTACGCGCCATCCAGGCTAATGAAGCCTCTGAGCCGCAGCTCTCCAGAAGTCGCATCAATCTCCTCAACGTGCTAGTAATTGTCAGACCCCGTCGGGTATCAATCTAAACGCTGACCTGAGCTAATGCGCGACCGTAGATGTGCCGGAAGGCGGTCAACATGGAGGTCGTCTACTCCCGGTGATCAGTCACAGTTGTTCGACCTCAACCTTTGGAACAGACCTTCGGAATCCTCAAAAGCATATCTTTGTCGTCATTACCACTATGGGTGTTTTCCAATGTGAATGCAACATTGGGAAAGACAAGAGCGAACGTCTCAATTTCATGGCGTATTGCGTCGAGTGTCCGCGCAGGGGTCGGGTGTGAAAGACGGCGCACAGGAAGCTGTTGAGATATAGACATAACCTAAATCCACAGATTGTCGACTTGCATTATAAAAAGCATCCCGTATGCAAACGGTGGTTCCTGGTGATTCTCGTCTCCAGCGAACGGCTGGTCCGTTGTAGAGAGTTTTAGCACCCTGCACCAGGAATGAGCCAACCCATTCGGTGTCATACTGAGGTGGCCAAACCTTCACTATAATGGACCAGGTTTGCCTGGATCGTGCCGTTCGTGACGAGATTTCGAGGCAGCAAATATCGGCACAAGAAGCCAGAGCTGCTCACGCTCAGAATAACCATCGGAAAATATCGAGAAATTCTACCTTCTCCACGGAACCCGAACGCTGAGAGATTGTCAAGAGAGTCGGGCGCGTAGGCCTTTGATGTTCCTGGACGACGGGATTGAGATAGGTTATGTCTTGAATCACCCGCACGCACCGTACCTCCCAGCCTCCAATCCTGTGCCAAGAATGTCCATCCCATCCTTGCTCATCCCAGAACCATCGTCTCGGACCCAGCAGTTCCATTCTTCGCAGTCGACACCGATGTCAATTTGACGCGCGCCCGCGTCTAGAGAGTTTTGGAGCAACTCCGAAACGATTTGAGATAACGACGTGAGGATCTGTGTTGACCGAAGCTTGCTACGGGTTACATCTGGTAGAGGCTCTATTGCGGCATCCATGTAGTTCGAGGTGGTGCCAAGTGGTGGCTTGAGCGCAAGAAGAGAGCACGTGTCGCGTACGCCGCGGCACACTGTGCCTTTCACTCGAACCGTCCAGCCACCTGAATGAAGTGTGTATGGATAGACGTTGATCCTGTTCGTACGTGTCTTTTCGAGCCTCAGACTTGTCTGATTCTCGCAGGGCCATGACGATGCCACCGCGATATTGCTAGCTCTTCATTCCCCCAATATCACTCTTCTCGGTATCTCTACAGTGCACGGAAATGCTAGCAGTGATTGGACAATGCGAAATGCCGCCAGATGTCTGCACGCGTTCGGTGCTTCCTCGTGCTATCCCGACGTCCGTATTTATCCCGGAGCCAGCAAACCGCTCCTCCGTCCCGCAAAGCACGATCCGGAGATTCATGGCATCGATGGTTTGGGCGGTGTCGAAGGTCTTCCCGATCCCGAAAGCGCCGACGTCGTGCGTTGGTTCGCGAAAGATGCCGATGGTGAGTATATCAGGGCACTCGAAGGACTGGCGCGCGCCGTGAAACAAACCTGGAACAGAGGCGATGGGCACAAGACCACCATTATTTCGAGCGGGCCTATGACAAACATTGCTCTCTTCGTAGCGGTGTATCCAGATCTTTTGGATGCCGTGGACGAGTTTGTGTGTGCGTTCGGCGATTTTTCCAACCCGAATGCTTTGATGACCTTGTTTTTCAGTCATGGGAGGTGGCGTTGGTCTTGGAAACAGGTCTGCCGTCGCAGGTTCGTATCGCCATATATTTTCAACAATAATTAACGTGCTACAGAGTACAACATTCTGTGCGACCGTACGTATCTCAATCCAAAAAGGATTCGCACGTTTTAATTTTTTTTCAACCAGCCCATGCCGCCCAGATTGTGCTAGATGCGCCAGCGAAGAAAACGATGATCCCAATCAACGTAACCCACACGGCAATCGTGACGCGGGCAATCCAAGCACGACTGCTTTCCCCCGCAACTCCTCCTCAGGACGCTGGCGCACCATTACCTCCAGCGGCCACAAACCTGCGACATACGCTCGACACGTTGATTCGGTTCTTTGCCGACTCGTACAAAAGCACGTTCGGCTTCAATGAAGGGCCGCCGCTTCACGACGCACTCACCGTCGCGTACGTCTCGATGCCAGAGCTCTTCAAGGGAACACGATACCGCGTCGACATTGAGCTGACCGGAACGCACGCGTCAGGTGAGACCGTAGTAGACGTCTGGAATTACCAATCGTGCGACGAGACTGGATGGGGTCCCGGCAACAAGAATTGCATTGTCACTCAGTCCGTTGATGTGAGCGTCCATAAAAAATCACGAACCGATGTCAACTCATTTTGGAATTCCAGCTCGACGGCTTTTTTACGTTTTTCCATGACTGTATCCTGCGTTGCGATAAAGTATCGCCGTTGAATACGATTTAGTGCTTGGAATACCCTCCTTGCCAGTATAGATATTGAATGTGTGGGTTGCGGTGCTGTTGGATCCGGAGGTATTGTAGACGGCTCAATAGGGTGTTTCAGAATTAAGAATCCGAGTCAACTCGTGCCTCAACTCTGACCCCAACTTGGCATCAAGTTGGGGCCCAAAATCGGTCGGGGAACGAAGGTTGGATGTCAAATCGAGCATACACCCTCGACTTGACATCCAGAAGTTGCCAACTTCTGCCCCAACTTGATGCCCCAACTTCGGCTAGCTCCGGATCTCGGGCCCATATGGCGCTTCGCGTATCACCGTTGTCTCAACTTCGAAAGTTGGGGCAAAAACCACTGTTCAGGGTCGTTCACGAATAGCGTCCCGACTTGTGCCTCAACTTACCTCGAGTTGGGGTCAAGTTGGGGTCGAAGTTGGGGCAGAAGTTGAGGTCAAATTCTTAATTCTGAAACACCCTAATGCATTTACACACAAGTTGGTCTCTGAATCTCTTTCTGACTGCTGTCGTTGAGCGTTGAATACCTAGTCGACATGTGTGCCGGTCTCTCTCTCTCTTTTTCTATGAACTATAAGTGGTCTTACAGTACTGGACCAGTTGTTTACTAGTTTACTATTGTATACCGCGCCTATGTCTAATACAAAACTGAGGTCCGGTTAGTCTCACTTATAGTCAGACTCCACGAGATTCATGATAGTCGATGAATCTTTTATATGGAAGGTCCGGTGGGTTTAGCACCGTCCACGGCGGGTCGTGTGTACGTCTGAATGGTCCCTTCGTATATCTCCATTTTCTCTCCACCTTTTCATCCAATTTTCATCTGTCTGTATCGATCCCCGTCACCTCCCCCTCTGCTGACCTCATTTTCTTCGGCCGTGAGCACCTGTCTTCCTCGCCATTTCGCGTTGCATGTCTCCCCAGGACCAAGCGCTCCCTGAGTGGAGGTGCCGGCCCGTCAGCGGACAACGGCCCGGGCGGGATTGTCATGAGGCTCCGCACCGTCACAACAACCACACAACTTGGCTTCAACTCGAACATGCCTCTCATGGAATTTTGCGCCGGTTCCAACGATCGCTGCTACCGTTGCAACCAGCTCGGGGATCCCAAGCTGCGGACATGTTCTCGCTGCCGTGTCGCTCGGTATTGTTCGTGCAGCTCAACTCGAAGACCATCCAGAGATTCTCATCCAGCATCCACAGGCTCTCCGCAATGCCAAAGTGACGACTGGAAAAAGCACAAACCAAACTGCACTGATCACAAAACAACGCTGAAAAACCACCCGGACTCCAGCATGGAAGACACTCTCAAGGTCTTTGTTAAATGGCTCGATCTTTGGCGAGGCGCCCTCCTTGCCTGGGGCGCCTTTTCTGCGGACCTGGGAAATCAACCGGCTGACTATCTGCTTAATCACAGGTAGGGCTATCTCGATATTTCCTTCGATTATCCCGCCTTGAAGCAGCTTTAGCTATCTTGTTGAGGTCGAGAGACTCCCTCCAAACGAAGCCCAAAAGCATTCAACGCGTTCAAAGTTCAAGGTACCATTCATGCCATTACCTGTATCCGCCCTGCTAACTCGACCCAGGCCGTATCGGGTGGTATGCGCACCGATTTACAGATGCGGGAGGAGTTCGACCGCCTCACGGATCTATCATATCGTGCTCAAATCCACGAAAGCTTCAAGCGCATTCTGCCTGAACCCAGCAAACTTCGCATTGTGATCGTGTGCTTCCCACTCTACAGCCACTCGGGGGATATTCTTGATAACATCTTTCCGGCCGGGAAGGCAGCCTCGTTTGCCAATTCCCTGAGTCCCCAGAGTCTGCTTGTGTCGACTGCGCTAGTACGTGCATGGAGAGAACAGTTCGGCGATCATGTTCGAACTGGCAATGGTGCGTGGAAGCAGCAAGTTTCAGAGCCATGTTTTACGATTTACGGGTAGTTACTGGCCACGACCAAGTGCTTGACAATGTCATCCAGGGCGTGGAGGAAGCTGCATTGCATGACCTCGATTGAGAGACGGGTAGTTCATCGATTGATCAATGCTATGGGTAAAATATGTTTTTTTTCAAGTTCCAGTTCCACATGCGCATGACCTGAAAACATCTCGATCCGAAAGTCAGTAACAAGACACTACATACCTGAAGCACCGCAGAGTGTTCAATTTAAAGGTCCATTCGGGATGGACTTCCAACAGGGTATACCCACCACCAAGTGGTCTATCTGTAAAACGGCAGCGCGATTGGAAGTTGAAGTGGATGTTGTGCCACGCCCCATCGTGATCGCGGTTCAACTTGCAGCAATAATAATTACCACGGCGTGGGAACGTTTCGAGAGGACGACCTCCACTTCCTCATTGCGAGGCCATTGGGGCTAGATTTCATACAACAAAAGGTCTAAAGGCTGCTTGCTAATGGTTTGTGCTGAGAATATCGAAATTATATTTCCAAATTCTGACGGATAAGTGCAACCTAAATTATTAGGATAGCACTATGCGCGAGAAAATCAAGGAGAGGCCGCCTCCAACGCTTTTCGTTTTTGAGCGATGGAGGCGCCGCACAGGATCTGTCCTCTTTGCAGGTACCTCAACTTCCTCTTTATTAAGCTCCTGCTCGAGTTTAGACCCCGGCGTGAACAACTCCGGCCGTTGTTCCCGCAGGTTCTTGAGCCACCACTTCTGCCGTTCTGCATTGATTCGTTGTTCAGCGCGGTGCTGGTCCTCCCACATCCACTCCGTGCGCCAATTCACGCGCTGCAGTCGTGTAAGGGATTGCGATCGTTTCCGAGGGGAGCAGACTACATAGGGATATCAGCGTATGGATCACCGCGATTCGAAATACTCACCGTGTCTCCAGGTGCCTGAGAGGGAATGAGGCGCTTCGCTCCTCAGGATGCCGCCGAACCGAATTCGAAGCTGATCTAGGGCTGCAAATTGTTCGCTGTCGAAAAATCTGATGCTCTTTCGAATATCCCAGGTTTCAGACTGGTCGAGATTATAGAGGGTTTTGAGAGCGTCAGACATCGGTGTCTCCCCCTTCGGATCCAAGGACCAATATCGCTTGCTTGGAAAAATATACCCATCCGGCCCCACTCTTAGGTCCTCGAGAAACAGATACACGGTGTCTGCGGCGTCGAAGCCCGGGAGAGGTTTGTAACGCCCATTTATATGGGTTCCGATACTGATTCGGTTCACTATTTATTAGTAAGAAAATGTCAGTGGTAGCCGAGCTCAGGTTGAATTTGGACTGACCAAATCCAACTTGCGTGTTGCCGGTGTAGTGTTCCAAACAAAATTTGCGCACGTCCGCCGGGGCGTCGGACCAATTCCTAAGTGCAGATAATAATACGTTCCAATCGTCGACGTTATCACCATCGTCACCGATATCTATGGATGTCCGTGTCGCCCACGGGCCCTTATTCTGGCCCAGCGTAAATCTATGCGGGCATGAATACAACTCGAGCGACCGCAGAAGAGCACAAACCGTGTCCATCCCGGTATGCCGTGATATATACCGGACGTGGTTTCATCGTACCAGGTCCATTTATACGTTTTTTCTGCGAAGGAGGGCATAACAAAGCGGTACCGCAATACAACGTCTGAATCCCAAAATGCGCAGGCGACAAGGTCACCCAGGACATTGGTTGTCGTTGGCTGTCGAATTGTACCACAGTCGCTTGCAACCATAAGAGCACAGCATACACCAAGGACCAGAGACGGGAGCACGAGCGGAGGTATATCGGCAGAGGGCTTCCGGCACTGAGATTCGATCCACGAAATCATGTCGCGGTTCACAGACTCCGTGTACACGGCATGGGGGTAATGTATTGGGGGCTCTCCATCGGGAACCTGCGGCCAAGATCGGTTAAACAGACAAGGAAAGCGTTGCTTAACTCACAATGGACATTTGTAGCCTTCCCACCACATTAACAAGCGTAAGAAGCTTGGAGTTTGGAGGAGAAGGACGGGGGAAGACGACATGGCTTGACCGCCAGCCGATCCAGTACATCGCATCGATAACTGGAAATGCAGTAGCATCCTTTTGGTTCCGGGATTATTAAGAACAGACGGGTACAAGACCTGGACCGAAATTATAATCCAGGAGCTGACAAACTAGACTGAGCCAACACATTCGTTAAATCTCACAGGGTTGAATACGTACAAAGCGATGTTTGGATATCGTTTTCTCAACTGGCGCGAGGGAGTCCCAGTAGAGCGTGATATCACACAGTTCTAATCAAAACAGTCTCAGAAATCTGTGGATGATCCTGCCAGTGCATATTACCATGGTAGAAAACCAGACCCAGGTGAACGGTAGGCTGGAAGCATCCAAAAGGTTGCAATGAGCCGACGGAGAATGCTTCGTCTCGTTCAGAAATCGCAGCATCTCACAGTTGAGCCAGCGATCTGGTACGACGAACACCCAACTGTCGACAAGAGGTCGAGTTTCCAGCCAGATTTCTTGGCTAGTGGCAGGCTGTCGACCAGCTGAAATTTGAGGAGGAATAATGGCGTAGATCTTGGACAACATGGAGGGAAGAAAGTAGCAGCGATGTACTCGTGGGCGCATGGCAGTGCATTGTGAAGGGCTCAACCGCTCTGCGGTGTTCCGAGTCGAAGACGAAGTTAGAGCGCTCACCTTGTGCCGAGCATCCGGCACGGTTAATGCTGTTATCGGAACAAATCGGCTTTTTCGGCTAAAAAATCCGCCAGCGTCACGGTAGCATAACGAAAATCATCCAATTTTATTTTATTTCCACCGCTTCCGTTAATTCCGAGCACCATTGGCTATCTACTACAGTCATCTCGCAGTCTCTCCACGATAATATGAGGGCGGCAGAACGTCAGTGTGCGTCGCATCCACGATGCACCCCTTGCGTTCTGGGGCGGGATCGCCTCACGAACCGCCTCGCGTACGGCCTCGCGAAGCTCCTCGCGTGCTGTCGGCGAATATGGGGCTGCAGATATTGGTCCGGGGGTCTTTGGTGAAAGTGCTGATGAGTGTGAGGTTTCCGTAGCGAGTGGGAACCGCTGCATCGTTTGGAACACAGGTGCAGTTTCGGTGAACGGCTCGATCGGAGGATCGTCTGGGCCCCGAATATTTTGCGCTCTTCTTCTCCGGCTCCAGATGAGAAGTGCTGTAGCCATGGCAAGGCAGAGGGATAGTGCTCCCAGAACGGTGCCAACGATGATGACTGTCTTCTGTAAGCTCTTCGCAGAAGTACTGCCCACGCTGCTCGGACTGGATTGTATATCGGGGACGGACGTGTTGGGCACATTCGTTAGGGATACGCTAACACTTGCAGACACCGTCGTGGGGTTTAGCGCTTGGGTGGTGGTGCTACCCTCCCTAAAACAGAATTATTCTCCAGCAGGGACATATTCCATGACAATCTTACCGAGGTGCCTCACATATTCCTGAAAAACAGGACCAGCTTCAAAGGGCTCAGATTATATCCTTTCTGGCGACAAAATGAGGACAAACCTGTCTGTACAGGTTAGCGACAGGCTCGCCGAACTGCAACTGAAGTTCCTCGGTCCACTCGGACTGCATTCTCCAAGCTTCTACCTGTTTTAGAGCCGGAAACTCTCCGATAAAAGCTGGCATACCACAGTTCCATCTCCTCCAGAATTAAATATGTCCAGCAAATCGGAGGACGCGAGACGGATATCAATTCACTACGTTCAAGGGTCGCCTAAACACAGTTTAGGTAGGTGAGTTTAGCTATGCGTAGACATGTTTAGTCAGCCACACAGATCCCGTTTAGGCGACTACACACAATGTTCGGGTAGGTGGGTGTAGCCGAAGCGTAGACAACTACGCTGAGTCTGTATATGTCAGTGTAGGTGAGAGTAGGTACATCCATAGAGCTGCACAGACCTGAGTTTTTCTTACCAGCTCTACCGGTATTGGGATTGAGTTCAAACACTTCTTGTGAAGTTCATTCGGTGTTCAAACCTGTCCGGAGATCATTACGATGACTGTTGATGGATCAACGCCGATCCACAGCCAGTCAGACTCACTGATTGGCGATCCCGTCTGATCCCGGTACCAACCGCTCATCAAGATCACCGCAAAAGCTCAGTTAGCAGAATATTCAGCTGTTCGACTCTGCTGGACCGTTGGTTTTCTTTCCTGCCCTTGTTTCTTCCCTATCTCCAACGCACATTCTAGCTGAAATGTTGCCGAGATTAGTAAATATAATATCAAGATGTCAATCAGCTTTAAGCTTTCGGTGCTTGTTCGGCGCGATGGAGACGCTACGAGGCGACAGGGACAGCGCTCGGTGGGATATTTGCCACTCGTCCTAAACGCCACTTGCTTTCTGCCCAACTCCTCGAGTCCACACAATGTACCACCGCGGCGGCAGCGGGGACCGCCCTCCTTTTTTGCGTCCTTATCGGTCTAACAATGAGACTTACATCGCTGCCCGGCGTACACCGAGTCCCAACGAGGAGAACACACTTTACCAAGGCGGAGGCGATCAATATGGGGACTTAGGCCATGGCCTTCCTTCGGGTACGTCCTGACACTGCGGTGAACTTGCTCTCCGAGTCGGCGCTCACAAGTCTAGGCTTCCAAGCTTCAGACACGAGCCGCAGTATCAATACCACGGTAATATGGACAGCAACGTCGGCCGTGTAGCAAACCAGTGCGTATGAAATGCGCTTGAAAGACATTAGAGTGATAATTGGATGCTATCAGGACTACAGCCTTCAATTCCCGTGTGCCGTCCTCAAACACAAATCCCCGGGCCAGCGCTCATGCCCCACAACGCGTGCCATCGAGCATACCCCCTCCGGACGTCGATTATCAAGGGCTTGTAGCCCAACTTGGGGCGATGGCCTTGAAGCAGGACGAAATGCAGGCTCAGTTGCATGCTCAAAACGAACTGCAGACTCAAAACGAATATCTGCGGCAGCGCATGCATGAACTGGAGCGTATAGTTGCGCAAGGGGGCTCTGCGACTCCCTCTTCATTCTCGGAGCGCCTCGACGGCGTCCCTGGGCGCGGAACGATGGCTCAGCGTGGCAAGACCCGAGTGCAGAGGGGCCGCGCGGCCAGCCGCATTTCCAACACACCGCCCGAGGTCTCAGAGCCCTCCGATGGCGAAACGGCATCTGTTGGCGGCGAACTCAGCCGCAGGATCGCAGGAAACATTCGACCTCACCACGCCCTCGAAATCTCTTCCCACCCGGGAGCTCCAGCGCGCCCGGGACGTTCTGCAGGTCTTCCATAACTCTGTCATGTTGTAGTTCGCCTGTGCTGATATCATGCTCCAGCGCGAGGTCTCTCGGGTCTGGCGCGAAGTTGTCGGCGTTCCCAGCACGGTTTGGCCCGATCTTACTGTTCAACGTTTCAACGATGTAACCCACGAAGCCTATCTCAATCCGGTATTCGATGGATCAGTTACGCACCCTGACAATCAACGTCTCTTCACCGAAGTTGCTAAACAAGTATCTCACCAACTACAAGATGTACGTCTGCGATTAGCGAGCCCGGAGTCGTTCGCTAATATTTGAGTGGTAGGGCCCAAAAACCTGGCCTCCAGGGCTGTCCGTTCCTAACGTGAACGTTACTTGGACTGACAAAACACTGATTGAAATGTCGAAGACCACATTTCGATTGTGCAAGGTTCAATGGCGTCAGCAGGTCGATAGTGAGGTCACGAAGAGGGTTGCAGGGCATAACAGCGTCGGTCGAAGGCGGGAGCGCCGCTTTACGGTATTCATTTGGTTTAAATTCAATTGGATGGCTGACCGGACGATCGTGTAGAAAGCAGTCCAACGTGATAAGGCTATTCCGATTTTCGCCGATAAATACGGGATTGACCCCAAAATCGCTAAAGACGCCCTGCTTCATGAACAGCACATGTCAGACGAGTACTCGGGGCCAGAAGACCGTGACGAGACAAGCCAGGCTGTGTGGAGGACCAAGATGGCGTACGAGGCCGGTTACGACAAGGTTCCCGAGTCAGTGCTTGCCAAGACCGATTTCGTTGAGGTCGCGGAGACTCCTTGGCGCTCTGAAAAGGTGAGTCTTGCATTCCTTTGCGTGGTTCCATCAAGTTTGACGACAATCACATCAAGATGTCGAAACTCCTGCATGAATTGTCAGTTACGGTGTTCGACCTCCTCAGCCCCAGACATAAGAAGAAATTTCGCCTCGTTCGCGTCCGCGATACTGGCCGGGCTCCGTCGGACATCCCGGCCGTCGCGCCATACAATTTCGGAATCAATGCAACCTGGCTTGCATTGAATCGGAACAACCCACAGTACGGTGGTCTACTTAAAGACTGGGGCACTCATGCAGACCCGGAGGGCTTCGGAGGCAGCGAGGCGGGCGAAAATGAGACGGAGCAGGTTCAAATCAATGCGGATATCAATGACGACGAACAGGAGTAAACCATAGTACTTATTACACAAAAACTTCTATAGAGAACAATCTTAGTCAACTGTCACGTCTTCGAGCCCATTTATGAAGTGCGAAGTTGGATACTGGCAATGAGTTATAATATATAGTCACCAAAGTATTTACAACTCACTCGATCCATAGTAGTGGTGATCCACATCTTCAGTTCCGTATGTCCAAGTGTACCGCGAGCAATCTGACATTGTACAGCTTCCAGAGGTATAATCTCTGGCCGAGAACCATCCTCCTCGGGGTCTTCAAACTGATCGTACAGCCAAGTATTAACATCAAGTTCTGGGCTGACCGAAAGAAAACATTTCAGCAGGGAATAGGTTACGAAATGGATCTGCGCACAATTCATTCCACACAAACCCCTCGTTGCCACTGTCAAGAGGAGAGTCTGGCGACTCTTTCATCCAGGCGACCATTATCAATGGTATTTGTCCCGAGTTCTGAATCCCCGGCTGTTCGTGCGCCAACACAGCCCTCACTTCCCCGACGTATGCCGAGCCTGCGAATCTCGCCTGGATAAGCGACGAGCCGGCTGAGTTTCGGCGGTTCCGGGAGGTCGGCGAAATCCGGCGACCATCAAGAACAGCGTAGTCGTACAGATCAACATACGGCATGAATGCGGGTCTGTCTGGGTCACCTTCACGGACATTATATCGAACCTGTGGGCGAGCACGGTCCCGATTGTAGTAATTGCAGAGGGCGCGCTTCATTATCTTCATCTCGTGTGATTCATCCACCTGTTTCATTTTTGCTGCGAGCTTGCCGAATCTGGCACGAGTACGCGTGAGCTCTGAAAACCTACTGTTAGCTACCGTGCCACTTGATCAGTGCATAAAGCCTGACCGCTGTGGGATGCATCTTGAATTGTGCCAATGGCCTCAATATTTGTGTTTTGTCCCACAAGCCGTTCAATAAATTCTGATTCCGCTGTAGTTGATGTCCCAGCACTGGTAAGCAACCGACGGAGCTGTAAAATGCAAGGAGTCAGATGGAGAGTGCCTACCCTGGCCAGTTACGTACTGCCGAATCAACCACTGATTTGCGATGAAACTCCCGCATCATAGATACTTCGAGTTCGCCTCCTGTCCAGTTGTTGCTGTTAATATTTTTGAGGATTTTGTTTAGGCGTTCCGTCAAGAAGGCCCAAAAATTGTAGACAGGACCATAATCCAGAAGTTGATCAGGAACGTGAACTGCCCAATGATGATTGGGCATGATGCTCTCTGCACCATAGATCTGACCGAATTTAAGACAGAATACAGAAAGCGTGAAGCTATACACACCTCCAAGAAATTGAGCAAATAGTCCCGCAACAGTGTTTTGACATAGTCCAGTCGGTCAATCCGAAACGTCCGACCAACAATGATCTTCAAGGCCGTGGCAAAACGAAGGAAATTGTAATCCTCTCCTTCAACCATTCTCGGGTACGGCTGCTCATCCCCTTTGGATTCTCCAGTTTCTTTCCATCGCCTCATTGCTGCTTGATGATCGGAGTCTGACTCGTGGAGGAACCGCTCCCAGACGATCGGTATCTTTGAATATCCGAGTCCGGCATCAGTTTATCCCAAATATACTATGAACTCACAATGATCGCCCAAGGACCAGTGACGGCAAATTTATATTCATCAGCTGTAAGAGATCCTCCAGCAGGTTCTCCCACTCGCAACGGAAGCCGTCCCGCCCACAAGGGGGCCTCGAACTGGAAGAGTTCTCGGATCAAAATTCAACAATTGCAAGACTTGGATTTACATTCTCCAAAAAATTATGAATAAAATCGAGCTCGCGTGCGTATCACTCAGTGTTTGCACGTAGAGTGTTTGTCTTGATCCACTGGGTGTACCATTGTGTTTTAGCAACCCCTGAAAAAAATTGATTAACTTCACTGAGTTAATGCCTAACCCCTTACCGAGTAAGAGATTATGCATCGGATCGACCACCGTGTACTTGACGAGGTCAAAGTATTTCAGCTGGGCAAATTCTGTCCATCGGACCCCGTGTTTTTTGAAAAATTCGTCTTTGGCTTGCAGAGTAGGAAGAGCAGCATACTCGTAGCACTTCCGGCGATGTTCTTCGCCAGTTCGAAGACGGTACTCTGTGGAATATTATGTTACCTATTCACTATGAAATGCATTTCACCTGCCATTACGAAGTGACTTTTTCGATGATAGGCCATCTCGTGTGACATAACACTTGGTGCAAGGGGAAATATTGTGACTCTTGTCGGCGAACCACAAAGTTTGCACATGGCCGGATGATCCGCAATGATTCCAACAAGTGCGACACGCATTTTGATACCTGAACATGCTGTTAACTATATAAACTCGGCCTCAGTGATGGAAGAAAATACCATGCGGGTGTCCTTGGACAAAAATTGTAATGCCCTCTTTGTGGAGAAGGATCAGATCGTCTACAATGACTTTGAGATAGTAGAGACCTTGCGCAAAAGCCACACAAGCCGCATACGGCTTTCGGGCATTGCGCAAAATCCCCTGGATTTGGAAGTGTTTTCCTTGGGTCCTGGTGAGTTACATAGTCTCCTCTGTCCCCGAAAAAGTGCATTTTATGCACAGAAGTGATTACCAGTGGAGTGCGTGGCCGAGGGATGCAGTTTTTCCAGTCATCACGGAAGCTTCACGGAAACTTCCCACACTTTTCGTGTCTGGTACGCAGAAATTGAGGTGCAGACATTTTTTTCTGCATCCCCAGTGCATGTACTTGGGCCCACCAACCCTTCCACCAACTCAGTTCTTGTTGAACCTCAACTTTGGTTTCCGCACACGGCTTTGCGCAATGCCAAAAAGCCGCATGCGGCTCATGCGGCTTTTGCGCAAGCTCTCTAGTGTTGCAACTGTTCTGCCGTAGGTTCAGTGGGTCCAGGTGGCATCCCCGACAGTATAAGATTGTCGGCCATATACCTGTGCCACATCAGAATGTGGCGGAATGAATGCAGCTATGAAAATCATACCGTTCGGATTCCAACAAGTTCTGGATACAAAAAGACATGACACCCGAAGAGTGGGAGGGTCCATAACTACTGGTTTTACGGCCAAACCTGTAAAAATCTATCAAAATGCAACCCAATATCAAGGCGGAACATACCAGTCAAGCCCGAATGTGGTGCCTATGCGTATCTCATTCTCGCTACTCTCACCATAGAAAAAGCTTTGTCCATCAGAACCCTTGATTGTGCTCCAGACATGACCATCCTGAATAGTTCGAGATTCTCCCGGAGTATGGGGGCGTCTCTTCCATAGGTTGACAGCAGGAACCATGCCAGGTCGTTGAAAGAAATCTCGGAGGCCATCAGACAGCAACTGGATAGGGGCTACCAGGTGTGGTTTTCGATCTGCAGGGGTCGAACCGCCAGTAGTAGTAGAGACCACCGACTCGAAGAGTTGGCGACGGGCCGGCTGGAACAAAGCAATTTGACACTCTGGACACAGAGTATCAAAGGGCAAATTGCGATCAAATAGTTGGTGGCACTGATAGCATGCTAAGTACAGAGTGAACCTGTCGTCCTTCAGGCCCAGACGAGCGAAAACGGTTGGTAACGTAACCGGCATTTTTCTGATCCAATGAGGTGGAGTGCTGTGAAGATGTGGTTGAGGCCTGCCAGAATGAGACCGCAGGCACGGAAAGACACTCGGTATTGGGTGTGCAGCAATGCAACAAGAAGCAGCACACATCGGACATGCCACCTCTCATGCAGCTGTTGCTGTGTTGTATCCAACACCTCCGGAGTTTGTCGTCCAGGGTCGATTGGTTCTACTCCGGGGTCATCGGGGTCATGGTGAGCCCCAACAACGTCCTCAACCAGAGGTATATTCGATGCTCTGTGGATGCCAGTCAGAAAGCAGGTGATCTGACACAAGTTTCCATACTGTGCAGGGTGACTCGGATTCGCATGATATTCGACTGCGGGTTCGACCGATGACCTGATCATTGTCAGAAAACAAAGTGGAACATCAGCTTTCAAGGTACATACGGTGCATCACTTGATCCAAACCCGAGGATGGATGTAGTTCTCACAGAGGAGTGACCACGACCCGAATGAGCAGCTGGGAGTCCTGGGTATGATGCATGTCCCCCGCGTCCAGAATATGTGGGCAAATTTTGTGAGTGTCGGGAGGAGTATCCTCGACTTCTGGAGTTGGACTGTCCTCTTGGTATCATCTCAGTAGGGTAGGCGACTTCAAGTTGTTGCGAACAGGGGGAGGGGGTAAGATAGAAAAGATGAATGGGAATGTTAGCTGCAAAGGACGACAGGTATTTAACAGCAGCACAATTTCACCGAGATCAGCCTACTAACATGATATTTTTGCTGCAGCCAATGACGCCTAAACATCGTAAGAAACTCGAGGAATACCATATAAACCACCAATCGGATTTGGCATATTTCTTCCTCAGCCAGTGATGCCTGAATCCCGGGGTAATACCAAATAAACCACCAGTCAGGCTCATTTTTCCACACCTAGATCCTGTATGACCTCCGGGGTAATACCGAATGAACCACTAGTCATTGCGGCAGCAAGTGACGCCTAAATGCTGTAGGAATCCCGGGATAATATAAAATCAACCAGTTAGATTATCAGCAAAACGGATGATATCCGGCTGCACTGTGGATGTATGGATTCTCAAAAGCCTCGTACTTCGGAAAAACCCTGGCTTGGTCTCTGTCCTATATATCCAAGTGAGCCGACGGTAATGAAATCTGTGGTGGTAGATGATCAGGATCCATTCAACAAATCCTCGTGCCATCGACAGATGGAAGCGGGGGTAAGTCAGATCAAAGAACAGCTTTTGCTGTGGCCCCTCCTGTTCTCGGTACTGTCTAATTTGCCATGTATGCGCGCGCCTTCATCGCTCGTTCAATTTGGCATCGTACTTCCGAAATTGATCGGCCCTCTCGGCCGAAGTTCACGTAACAGCCCGATAGTAAGTTCACGCTGCGTTTTTTTCAACGCCGCCATCTACGATAACCCAAAGACACATCGGCGACAGTTCCAAAGGGAGTAAATACCATATTTTGATTCTGTGGAGGTGGCTACACAGACCTTCTATGACCTACACTGACCTACGCTGACCTACATTCACATAAGCTGACCTACACTGGCCTGCACAGAGCTAAATAGAGCCTGTCCAGCGACCTACACAGACCCATCTGCGAAGCTCTGCGTAGGTATCTGAGCTAAGCCTCTGTGCAGGAGGGGGCTGAACGCAGTGATTCTCCTGGCCTCACAAAAATTGTCCATGCTGAAGACGCTGGCTTGACCAATAGGCTGTGTCAGATTTTGGACTACAAGCATTCTTTCCCCCAGGATTCCTGAACAACTGACTAGGTCGCTGGTGCTGAAATGCAGGTGAGGAATTCAAGTTTTCGTCGTGGCCGATTCATCTCACGGGACAGCAATTGCCAGAGAAGGCGAAGAAGGGTTCGCAGAAGGCCCCGATGAGAAACAGCTCAGGAAGTGAAAGTCCGCATAGACGGTATTCGCCAGGAAAACAAAGGCCCAGGGAACGAGCATGGCCAGTATGATTGAACCTACAATCCACTGGGGTCGTCAAACCCTATGAGTTTCATACATCTGATGTATGACTTTGACGATTCATGCAGAATCTGTGTGAAAATATTTTCACACACTTCACAATTCATGTATCTAATTCATGTACTTTGTATAGCCTTTTACAAGGTCGCAATTCCACACTAAAAGTATGTGAATTTCTCATGGCAAAATTTAGTGAATTTAAAGGACCGTTGCCGAGTAGATGATTCAAGCACATCTTCTTTGAGACGGTTTTCTTGTAGCATGGGCAGTATGGCATGATGAAAAAGTAGTAGATGGTATTGGGGTGCGAGTCTGAGTTTGAAGTTGGAGTTTGCACGTCCTCACGAGACCGTAACACGGAAGATGGAGTCCGTGAGAACGAATGATGTCAGATGCACACGACTTCGAATCGCCGTTGCTTCTCAGCCACACACTTTCTTCTTCTGTTCTCACCACCTCTCTCAGCATGCTCAGCCTCACCGACATCGCCCTCAGCTCCCTCGACCTAGGCAGACTGTGCTAATGTCTGTCTCTCTTCTGGCTCTAGCCGCTCCACTCTCTTACTCACCGCTGACGTCCTCGGTTATTCATCTCCACCCGCTCCACACGGCTGCTACTTAATATCCTCATCACCCATTTCTCTCCTCGATAAACCAACATGCGCACCAGAACCGAAAACAATTCTGCTGCCAACAAGGAGAACAGCCATGGTACTGCCTCCCGTCGTAACAAAAAGAATGGTCGCACATCTGCCCCAGCACCGCTTGGAACTCACGCTGACACTGCGGGTACGGGGGATGAGCAGGTTCGCAAGCTCCAAGGTGCGTGCACTGCGCTTGCAGTTTTTCTCGACTCTCAGTCATTCTGCCAGCCCAGCTCCGCAGCATGCAGTCAGCTCTTGATCGTTCGCATGAGGCTGAACGAGCTGCCGAAGCGCGCGCCGCTGCTGCTGAGCAGCATACTGCCGCGCCCCTGCCGTCTGATGTGCGGACTGGTTCTGTCGGACGCCCAAACAACATAGCCAGTGTCAAAATGGAGGAGCTTCAGCAACACCTCGGATTTGATGATATGCAATGGAATGCGCTTCGGGTGCGTTATTCTATATTCTTACTCATAATAGGCTTATGCATCACCAGACTTGTGTGCGCGACGCGCTGTCTGCCGCTCGCCTCGATCTCAACACAAAGTGGAAGGCTCAAGCACCGGCAAAACTCAGTATGGCTTACAATGCGGTATGTTATTTTTTGGGCTGGGATATTCATCATTTTTATTGACTTGGATATGAGATTGAAGAGGACTTCCCACAACTCCGCCGCTTCCCCGGTCAATGGGGTGTCGATCGCATTGCCAAGCAGTGCTGGAGCAACTGCCGGTCATACCGGAGCTGTGTCGGGAACGAGACGACATATCGTGGTCATCGTGCAGCGGCCCGGCGTGCTACCGGCAGCGAGTCGCCACCTCATCCACGCCGCCGCATCAATCATCCATCGCTCTACATCTTGCTCCGACTCCGACTCACGCAACTCCACGCCTATTGCCGGTCCGTCCCACGACGATCTACTTACTTTTTCAGATGATGGGAACGACAATGAGGATGGGAACGACGGTGACGAGGAGGATTTGGAGGATTCAAACCCGAATGGGAAGAAGCGTGCAGCGCCGGCTGGGGAGAGCGATAAAAGGAAGCGGCAGCGCAGGCAGTAGCTCAATTGTAGTAGTCACGTAAAATTGCAATATTTTTCACACACATTTTGAATGATTACTCGTGCTTCATTGAATGAATGGCCTGTATCAAATGTCTGTTCCATCTTGATTCAATATGAAAGGCACTACAGAACAGCATGACTGCACTGTATGAAAAGTTACATTTAGTACCTGCCTTTCATGTTTGCAAATCTCAATGAATTCCACTTGATCTCGCTGAATTTCACTTTGTATCTTGCGAAAAGTCATGGGGAAAAAGAGTGAAAATTAAAATGGAATTCATACGGTTTGCGAGCCACAGTGATCCAGATGCCATGGTATATAAGAAGCTGACGGGAACCGTCAAGCAAAACGATATGTCGTGAGTGTCATCAAGCCTGGCACTGCTCAACGTCGATGATGCAGTTAGAGAAGGCTAACCTCCGCGGGTGGGAACGAAGCCCACAATCATGAGGTCTCTATTCTCGGCCAAACATCTAAGTTTCAGGGCCCATTGTCTGGGTGACGATCTCCTTCTGATCTTCGTCTGTCAGCGTTAATCCCTCGAACTGAGCCGTGATATATACAAGTCAACCTATATGGGGAAATCAGAAATATTGGCTGCATTTAGGAAACCAAATGCGCAATGGCCATAAAGGTGGTACACATCGAAATCATGTTCCCGTTTTTCGCGCTTCGAACTTCTCGTTCTCCTCCAAAGCCCGCTTGACCAGCTCTGAATCCAGATACACATGGACCCGTATAATCTTCCTCTCACGATTGAACTTAAGGACCCAGGCGTAGCGGTTATCAAAATCAAGCCCTGGGACGCGGATCAGCATCTTGCAGGACCCCTCCATATGGCCGTAATACTGGTTTGGCACACGACTTTCACACCTCAGTATGCTTTTTTCAGCAAAATATGCACACTTGTTGCTATATTTTTACACCTGAGCTAGGTTGCGAGTTGAATATGCACTGCCAGTGAGCCAACAGCAGAATCACACACCCACCCAGGTTTCACAAATGTGCACATCCGTTCGACCATCAAAAAATTAACACCGCTGAGAGTCTTTCATTTTTTCACCGCCCTTACCTGCCAAAAAAAAGCACTACCTAGATTTATCCAATGTAGAATACACTACCCGGAGGGGTTGTCTGAATTGGTGGTGGGCTGTCCGTCTGATTAACCTATCCTATATCGGTGAAGGTTACAGGTCAGGCCTGCGTGATAAATTGAGTCGTTCTTGTTATTTTCCGGTGTGAGGCTCTGCGAAATAGAAGGTCATTTATTTCAAGCTCCCTGCTGTGTTCACCGATAAATATCTCCCAGCGCTCGCTTGGTCGCCGCTTCCGCGTCGACCAACTCACATTGGGTTTGTCGTGAGAGCCTTGCCGAGGATGCCGATTGACGGATTCCCAGGCGTAGTAAACTTTAAACATATACAAGTCGAATTTCGGGGCAATTTAACAGTGGAGGAAATTTTCATTGCCAAACACAGTGGTGTATTCTTTCTTCTGAGCATCAGGTAGTGCTTTTTGCCCCTTGAAAAATGGGGGGGTGTTTTTGACTTCGCAAAATGGGGTGTGTGTTTTTTTCTTTCGGAAAGATGGGTGGTGGGTTTCTTGTTAGCACCTTGACTCGTACTAAATTATGTCTTGGCATGGATGTGTTTGTTTTTGTTCCTGGTGGTGCAAATTGGACAATAATTATGAGACACTATCACCCCCATACCTCCAAGTCAAGTTGTGTACCATTCTTACACACCCCAATCGCCCTGAGCTGTACCACCGCTTGGTCCTCGTGCCCGCCGCCCACGACGTTCTCGAGTACCAATCGCAGCGGCTCCCACATGATCGCTGCCAGGTGGGCAAACGTCGCCTGGGGTAAAGGCCTCCTTGCTGGTGTAGTGCTATCGGCGCGGGAAAGTGGAAGATAATTTTTTCGTAACACATGGGACCAGATATCTTGGTGTACTAACGGCGTGGTGGTCACCGCGGTTTACCGCATAAATTGTCGGATGTATTGATCGTGGTGACCTTGGCGGATTATATCTACGTTTCCCATTTGGGAACCACCGTTCGAAAGGATCGTACTAGTGTCAGTAGATTTTCATTCCATGCATTATTTTTATTGTTGCATTCCTCCTTTTTTTTCCTGCGCGTCACCCCGCGCTGACTTGCTTTGCCATAAATCTTCGTTTCTTTATCATCCGGGAGTGTTGAAAGCCTGTTGAAATGCTCTTAAATCCAGTTTTTACCTGGACCAAACAAATGCGACCATTCCTTTCGATCGGGAATGTTCATTCTACTCAATCGGCCCTTTTGGACCTTTCGGACATTCAACACCGGCACTATCCGTTCCTTCCGATCGAAAGGATTGAACACTTTCAAAGTTGGCAGTGTGATGTTTTTACTCATGGTTAATTTACAGCGCTTCTGACCCACGAAATTTCTCTGTGTTAATTTAAACTGTTCTTATATCAGTCCTCACCGGAGAGGGGCTTTCTATGCTGTTCTCGGAAGGTATTTTCAAGAGGCGAGCGATCATAGCCGATCAAACACTAACCTCTTTGACAACCCCCCCAAAAAAGGAAAAAAACGTAAGCAAAACGTGATGTAACTCCGGTGTCCTCTCACCTCTAGAGCCTTGAATACTCGCCGAAAAGATGATCGGTCGCGGCTACCCCCCCATTTCGGGGGTCCGAATCTCTGATTCCGATTTTCCCGGATTTTTTCTGATGAGTAGACGGTCAGAAACCATAAAATCATGGTCTCTCCCTCCCAATTTTCACTTACATAAAAAATTATTTTCAGATTCGCAATCAGGGCCATAAACTTGTCCCAAAATGAGGTTGATGTACTTTTCAACATTTTCGCTCGCCTCTTGGGTATTTTATTTTATATCCAAATGATGGAGCCATTAAACTTGGTCCACCACCATGGAAGTAATGAATTTCGCTCGTCTCAACAGACCGCTACTGATTTTCATGCTCTGAATCCCAGGTTTTTTATTGAGCCTTCCCGCACCCTGAAAAAATGGATCGGGTACCACTCATACTCGTTTGCTTTACTGTGTAGGGTTCTGACCAAAGGAAGGGTAGCCAGCAAGCTCTCATATACAGCTTTATATTCCCCCCTTCCCCCCGAGAAAAGCGAACATGATTGAACTTGTCCAAATGACAGCGTCTCGACGTTTCAACCACTACATTCCCGATTGGGAAATACCATCATTCGACCTTATCCTTCGTGAGCTCGATCACTACAACACATGTGGGGTCGTCAATCGAATATATAAATGGGAGATATTATTCCTTTATGTTTGAAAAGGGTATGACAATTTGGCTGCACCGTGCGCGCGCCATTGAAGTGGTTGAACATGATCCCGTGATCACATCACAAACGAATCAATACGCACATTATCCCTCTGTTTGCGCACTATGTAGGAAAAAAATTGCGGCTGAACACCTTGATACAAGGTATTTAAGTGACACCCAGGTTTATACTGATAGAACCTGGGCCGCTGCTGTATTTGCCTACCGGAAAAAACATGAAGGAAATTGGTGGCGGAGAAGGGGGGTTTAAAGCTGAACTACAACACCAGGAGTTTGAGAGCTATTAATTACAGGCTGTGTGCTAATAGAGGCTCTTGGGACAGCCGAAAGTGCAGTGAATTCAAGCCTTTGTGTTGCCATCAATGCACGAACCGTGAGAAAAGAACACTTCTTTGGGTGGAAGCGGTGCTGATCGGGACACCGGGCCCGTCAAACTGATCACCAGAATCGCGCAGGGGGCGACCGTTAGCGCAATCAGTCAAATGCACTGGGTACCGTATGCTGGTGCTTGGTTTTGATTGATGGCCGGAGCTATAGCCGCATTTGGCCACTGCCGCGTCTCGCACTCATTTCGTTGCGTCGCGCTCTTGTCACGCTCTACTGTACATGGAACTCAGTCTGAGCCTGAATATTCTCCCGATAAACGGCGTGCAAGAGCAGGCACAGTCTCAACAGGTTCAGAAGTGTCTGCTTCAGATAGACATACACCCAAGAAACTCAGAACAGGCCCTTCAGATTGAGTTACTGTACGATTTCGACCGGGTATTCGGTCACGGGTCACAGAGCCCGCCGAATTGAATACTTGGCAAATATGTCCCAGGTCACAGCAATTTTGGATCGATGTTTTTGAGCTTCGGTATCCCAAATAAGCAATTTTTCGTGCCGGCGCCGCCGGAATTCTTCCCATAAAGGCAACTCGAATACTTCAGATCTGAATACTTATGGTCACAGGTCACAATGGGCGAATACTTGGTCGAAATTGTACAGTATATATTTACAATGTACTATATTATGACCAAGGAACAATTTTTACCAGTTGTAGTGAGCCAAGGTGCCAAGTCCGCAAAACGCGATGCCGGCCAAATGCGGCCAAATGCAGTTACAGCTCCGGCCATCAATCAAAACCAAACACCAGCATACGGTACCCAGTGCATTTGACCGATTGCGCTAATGGTCGCCCCCTGTAATCGCGTATATTTCGGTTACCTTGGCTATGCTACGCGGTTACCCTACGTGTACTCTATTTGAAATGGATTCTCAGCCAGCTGTAGGCGAAATATCGACTTTTCGAAGCTGTAGATGGTCGGAACCGGTCTGAAGTCTCGTTTGGTGGAGAACAAACAATGAAAGATGATTATTGCGTTTACTCTTATGGTCGGTACCTCAGTCATGTATTTGGCATAGGCGTGGTTCCCGATCGTAGCAGCTACATGGCACGGTTACGGTTCCCGCTTCCCTCGATCTTTGCTGCTTTCTCCACCGTTCGCTCAGTACATCTGGCTGCATTTCGTCTGCCGTTACTCCAATTCGTGCCCAAAATAATTCCGTCTCGGAAGCTAACACTGCTAACGTTAGTGACTTGTCTTAGGATTGTGGCAGACTCGCAATTCTTGTCGCTTTTACTCACTTTTCATCTTTGCCTGCACGTGCGTCGAAAACTTCTCTCACTATCTCCTGGTCCTCGGCATTTTGGCCCCCAAATATAATGCCTGCTATTTCCGTCGATGGACCGCTGAGACCGCTTTATCTGGAATTTATCTGGTTACTTCCTGTATACGGTATACCGGGCCTGACCCGTTCTCTCGTTCCACTGCATGGATGCAGAATCGATTCTATGCGTCTGCGATCTCCGTCCAACTCAATTAATATTGCCTGGTCCAATGGCTTAAACCATTACATGCCGTATTAGGCCGTATTGCGCCTCGTCGGACCGTAATGCTCGGACCTTTCAACCGAACCGTTGTTTTCAGACTCCCAAGCTCCAGCCGTAGAGAGAAGTCGATATCTCACCGCCTGTCCGTCAATTCGTTTGAGCACAATTAATTTACCACCAATATTGCAGTAACTGGCAACCAATAACCGTTAGTTCAGGTCAGTTTCACCCTCCGCGGGATAGAATAACAATTGTTTTAAATTAACACGCCCGGATCATGAACAACGACGGCCAGACGCGTTTCGCGTTTCTCGCGCGGGGCACGGAGGTCATGGGTCCTATGTCCGCGACACCGATACTTCCCCAATACAAAGAAAAGACTCGGTGACATTTCCCCAACCCCAAACTATCGTCAGAACTGCATCGAAAATAAATCGTCCTGGTTTTTTCCGCAGGGTGGACCACGCGTAGGGAAATTCGAATAGCTTTAGATGGATGAGGGAAGCACATAAAAACGTTCGTGGTTCAAACCTTCGTCGTCCGCATATGTCTATGACCTCATTTGGCCGGGTATAAATAGTTCCGCCCGTAAGCGGCACATACGCGCCTTTGCCTCTCCCTCGAATCGCCGATGAACTACATTCGAGGCGCCGTCAATGCGATCAGTGCACCGTACCAGTACTACAAGGATATCAATCCCGCGACCCTCACTGGCGCAATCGACGTTATCGTTGTACAACGACCAACTTCAAACGGAGCCACTGAGCTCG
>JARKIC010002020.1:0-81900 GCA_029378375.1 Mycena olivaceomarginata | reverse complement strand
GAGTTTAGGGCCCCCTAAGTCCGCCCCGGTTTGATCGGCCACACCCTAGGCCCTAGGGCAGTAATAATGTTCTGGTCAGCCAGACAGAATATTACTTCTCCAGGAGGCTAGGGCTGGGCCCATGGCAAAACTAATGGGAAGGATATGGGCCATTATGGAAAATTTTCTGTACCACTAGATCTCTAGCCGGCTGGCCATAATATTTCTCACCCAGGCGGCAGGGTTTGGCCGACCATGTCATGGTGGGTAGAATATTAGTTGCCCTAGACACCAGTGTGTGGCCGATTCAAAAGATAATATTTGAAACCCAGAATGCCTGGTATCGGCTGGGGAATGGGAATATATAATTTACCCTAGGTAGTAGGGCTCGGCCTTTCGACCCTATTGTAGCTAATAATATTACTTGCCCTGGATGCCAGGGCTTGGCCAATGGGACCAATAATATTCGGATCCCAGATGCTTGGTAGGGGCCGGTGGGAGGGGGGATATTAAATACCCCAGGTCTTAGGGCTCGGCCAGCCAGCTCCAGTACGGTCAGTAATATTATTTTCCCAAGAAGCCAGGGCTTGGCTGCTGGGACCAGTAATATTCCGAACCCAGTGTGCTTGGCATCAGCCGGTGGGGACAGGAATATTAAACACCCTAGGCGGTACACCACCAGGCCGGTCTGAATTTGAGATGATGTTTTTGTCTCGGGTAGATTTGATATTCGGGAAATACACCGTTTCAATGTCAAACTTGGTACAGTTTGATGTCTGTGAGTGAGGCTAAAAAAGACATTGACAAATGTCAATTTGAGGTCTACGCTTCCGCAGTTTGAGGTCAGCAGATTAGCATCAATTCACACACAGCCTTCCCGATCAGGAAGTGGGTCACCGTCCTGGGGCACACACAACACTCGGATTTCTGTGTCTTTTGGAGGATGCACTAGGTCATAGGCCGATTCTATTCAATAGGACTATTCTACTTATACATACGCCTCCTTTTCCGCTTCTCTTCCCCGAGTGTGAGGTCCAAGATATTCACCGTCATCCTCCATGCCGATCTCGACCTCTGAGCCCTCATCACTGTCCTCTGGTTCCGACGCGGCTCCTGCTGGCCCACAGGGGTCTTCAAGATCATTCTCGAGTGGATTCCCACCTGCCTCCGTGTCTTCGGCTTCTTCGACTTCTGCCGCCGCACGTTCTGCTTCCGCCCACCGCCAATTCAGCTTCTCGTTTCTTGGTTTGGGCAGTTTCTCGCCTTCTTGCTGCCGTTCTCTTCCTCTGGTTTTTCCTCGCTCTTTGGGCCGTTGAAGATGCAGTTTTGTGGAATGCAACCCGGTCCTCGATGAGCGGCTTCAAATCTGTCAAGGATGCCGGGAGGAGAACTCGACAGATCCGCACGAAATTGTGAAAGCCACCCAGGTTCAGGATGAAGTGGTCATCGTCATTGTGCTTTATCAAGCAAATATCCCGGTCTGTTTCCTCCCGTTCCTGAACTGCTTTCTGGACTGCGCTCGGCTGACAGTCTCCACGCCGGCAGTCATGCTGAACGGAACATAGAAATTGAATCGAGGTGGCATCCAGTGCGAGAAACGATTGGACACCGTCCCTCCGTGATCTCTTTCCCTGTCGGGCGCCGGAGGACTGGCCACAGAAACTCGGGGTGACGTTGGGAACTGATCATGAATTGTTCAAGGGTGACCATTGCCAAGGCATTGTTGACCAACAATTCCTTTATTCTCCCAATGATTGTTTTCCCCGAGTGTAAGGCGAAGACCCAGCTCCCGGTGCTTGCCCTGTCGCCACTTTTTGCAATGACATATTGTCCAAGTTCCCATCGACCACTGTCTGGCGTCGGGTGGATATTCTGCTGCCAGTGACGCGAGGCTGTTGTGTCCTTCCACAGTATGGAGCCCTTTTTCTTCCCTGTCAAAGTTTTGACGAATGCAGGTGTAATGTCTGCTGGCGGGACCCATCCGAGATGACGCTGAAAAACTGGATCATCGCGCAGAACCTTTTGCAACAGCGCCTCCAGCCTGAATCCACTTCAACGAGGTGAGACTTCGCCAGTATCCACCCGACAAATAATGTTTCACCCGGCTCATTGACGCAAATTTTAGGGATATGTCACGACTTGGTGCCAAATGGTTGCTGTAGATTGAACAAAGGCGAAATACACCGTTGTATGCCTCGTAAATCTCCGTCGCAAACCGGATCGCAGGACCGAATCGTCGTATGTCATCTGGGATGTGTGCAAGAAGATGCAGCTTGATCTTGACCAAAATTCGCAGTGGGTCAACAACGTCAAAGGCATCGAGGAGATTTGCAATCGCTATCTTCAACTGCGCAAGATACTGGTCCATGTTATCGATCTCGGGGACCCAAAGTCGCGCTCCGAGGTCACCGGCTGTCTGGATAAGCCGAAATTGTTCGGGCGTGCATATTTTGTGAGCGTGGAAGACGAGGATTTGCATTAACGATTTGAAATGCTTTCCAATCAGGTTGTTTCGATATTGGATCATATACCCTGCTCGGAGGGGAGGGATGGTGAGGCCAGTAATGTCTGTCGACTGTAATCGAATGGCAAGTAAGTGGCGATCCGCATCAGACCACTGATTCGTATTAAGGAAATGCCAGATGTACTTCATCACACCCAATAGGACTGTGTGAAGCAACTCGACTGGGGTGTCCTGAGAGGGGTCGAGGCCAGGGAGATCCAACAATGGATTCCTTTTGTCCCCGGGCTGGTCGTCGAACCATTTCTGCAGTTCTGCAGCAATCTCGGTGGGAGTTCGGGTTCTCCGTTCTGCCTTCAGGTCTTTTGCGCGGGCCAGGAGGCGCTCAATCCAATACTGAGTAATCTTATCCTTTGTTCCTGTTTCTCGCTGAAGATTCTCGACCATCTTGGCATCGCCGCGCATCGCGTGTTGCAGCTGCTTGTCCAGAGTCTCCCGAATCTCGGCTGCATTTCGCGCGATCCCCACGAGATGGCAGGTGTGGTAATTGATGTCTCCCTCCTTCTCCTTCCGTGTTCCGCCCCAATGACATTTTCGACAGGGAAAATTGGCGTTCCCCCCCATGTGTGAAGCTTCGTCAGACTGCTGAGGATTGTCCCCGGTCAAGCCAGGCGTACGAAGGATGAAGCGTGAGTTCCGCTTGGTCACCGCATTGAAACACTTCACAGGGCTCTTCTCCGTGCTTTTCACATGGTCTCGGAATGTCGAAAATTGCTCCGCAGACGAGGCATTTGGTGAGGTGGAGATATAATGAACATGGTATTCCTGCTGAAGAAGTCGTCCAGGGAGACAGCCATTCCCAGCGCACATGTTCATGTGCTTGTTGTATTGCTTGGACCGATTTCCGGAGACATCGTCAGCCCAGGGTGAGACCATCACCACGTAAAGCTCTTCGTCGTCATTGACAAGCAAGCGCATGGGATTTGGCATGGCCGGCACATCTGTCCCATCCACCCAGATGAACTGTTCTCCAAAATCGCCTCGAAGGTCGTCCCAATCCAGCTCCAACTCGTCTGCTTTGATTGTCTCCTCCTTCTCTCGGTGAAGGAGCCAGCGCCCGCTTTCGGTGCGTGTAACAAGCGACACATCCGAGGTGAGTACCCCCATTTCGAACAATCCAGGTGTGGGGGATGACATATCTCCCATTCGCCAGCTGCGCCAGCTCCTCGATCCAAAACCGCTTGCCACCTCGCGAGTACATTGGCGTGAGTTCAGACGGTGTATATTCCATCCATCGCTCAGCCTGATATGTCTCAGAGACGGGTCCGTTGGTTTCTTCGGGATAAAATTGCATATGCGGTGCGACCAGGGGGTTTGCCATGTCGCGTGCGATGGTTTCCCGAATATCATTCATGTAAAAAACATTTCCCAGGTGGGATTTGGATTTCACAGGAGCGTCGGCACTGGCTAATTGCAGCTGCTTCTGAGTTTTGCGAAATCCTTTCAGTGATGGCACGTCAGCTACCCCGAGCTTTTTGGCAAAGTGGAGGATGAGGGACAAATGATCGCTGGTGAATCGGCAGCGAGGTAGATTATCCATTATGTCCAGCAGCATGACCTGGCTTATACTTTCAGCTTAATCCGGGTCGACACAACTTCACCCACCGTTTTGTTTGGATAGGGAAAGTATTCACTGTCTTCCATAAGCTCGGCATCGAAACATAAATCCTCATCGTCTTCTGGCTCATCGCTTCTTTTGGGAGGTCGTCTGCAATGAACTGGTCGGCAAGTCCATCATTGAGGTGAGTGTCTAGATATGCATCCTCCAGCATGCGCTGAAACTCTTGTTGAAGTACAGCACGAGTCTCTTCAGGGCTTGACTGCGCCTCGGCCGGAGCAGTGCCAAGTTCGTGCAGCAATTGGGACATCGGAATGGGTGGCCGGCTCTCGTGAGTCTCATCCAGGTCCATGCCGACAGGGAACATTTGTGGCATGTATGATGGTTCGAGGGGATCGAAGGAAGGAAAGTCCGCCACTCCATCGGCATTGTAAGCTTCAGACTGCCTCGCAAGGTCGTCTTGTCTGATTTTTTGTTTTTCAGTCTCGTTTTCGCATGCCTGGCGATGCGAAGCACATTGAAGGTGCGCTTTTAGATTTTTATGTTTGATCCATCCGCCAACATTGGTTTTCCCCTGGTTCCCGCAGATCAGGCAGCGCACGTCGTCTGCCTTATATTCGAGGTGCTGTTCCAATTCTGCAGTTTATAAACTTGAGTATGAAAAATTTACAGGCAATAAATCAGATTTGCCTGGAGGTGGCTTCCATGCTGCTGGGGGCATTCTTTTGGGGGATGGGTGCGGTGTGAGGGAAGACGAGGGTAAGACGAACAATGAAGGCCACCCGCGACTTTGATTTCCTTTTTAGGTTTAGGTGGCCGCCAACTTTGCAAATCATAAAGCCCGACGTGTGATACCGTTTCTGCCACCCTTCTCTTTCTTGAACAACCATGTCTGCCTCCCAGAGCCTTCTTGCCCGAGCCCGAGGCCGTGCCCAGCTTGCCCAGACTCAGAATCTTCCTGAGACACCTCGCTCAAGCTCACCTCCCTTCAATTCAAGTCCTGGCGGACCGCTGACTGCAATGAACCCGTTGTCGGCGTCAAACTTCCTTGCCACTCGACCTGGTCAGCTTCTCAAATTCGGGGAACGCCTCCTCAAACGAGTCAAGCTCAGCACCGAGAGCGAAGCTGAAGCACGCGCATATCTGGAGGTGTCTTGTCTGTTGCACACCGTCTCAAGCTCGGCATTGATTCCTTTATAGATAACCAACAAGGATGAACGCGACGCTTTCGAGTTGATTCACCTGCTTGAGCTCAAAGATCTCTTGAAAAACTCTATCGAGACTCAGGTTACTCAGTGGAAACCAACGGCGGCACTGCTGGTTCGTGACCATAAACTCTTGCTCATTTTTTGTGCACTCATTCCACCGCTCCAGAAAATATTCCGGAAGTATATCTGGGCGCTCCTTCTCCTTCCTGCCACCCAGTATTACGGTGGCACTGTCGAGATTACCATTATTGTGAGTCACATCCTTTCCTGTACTCGAATTTTCTTCACTCTCACCGCCATACAGGATGCAATGCGCTCGAGCAGCGCCAAGGGACTTCCCGCTGCCGATGCTGTCGATAACGAGGCCCTTGTGAGGGAGATTGCTCGTGAACTTAGCATTGCGCGATCCCAATTCAAGAAACGGTAGATATCGCATTGAACATTTCTCAAATTGGACATACTGACACTCAGTAAAGGTCGCTGACTCGATACCCGAGAACAGCAAACTCGATATCGCCACCCTCACCGCCTCTCTTGTGTCGCATTCTTCACATGTCAATGCCACACTCGGTTTGTACTTCCGAGTTGCCTTTGTGGTGAGGTTACTCCGTTATCATCCAACCGACTGTCTGATCAATTCTTTCAGCGCCTCCATTGCACGCTGGGCCACTCGAATGCCGAATTCTGGACCAAAGTTGATCAAGAGCTTTCAGCGCTTCGAAAGGCTGGCCCAGGGGAATTCATCAGGTATATACTTTCAGATTCATCTTGCGCCAACTGGGACAATTATTTATGGGTCTTTATGTTTTAGTGCTTTGGAGGTCAATTATGGAGACGACATCCAGCGCTATGGCGACCCTGCCAAATCCAAGCACAAGACCGGCTCCGGTGTTGACCTGTCGAGCCCGAAATGGTTACAAACCCTCAACTCTCTCGCACCGAAGATCCAGCAGTTCACAAAGCGCCAAGGAACGAAACGCAAGCGAGTTGACTAAGAGGTCGATGAGCCCGCAGACGAGCAGGGGAATGAGGATGATCCGGAGGTACAGCAGCCTGACGAGGATGGCGAGCAGCAGTCTGGGCCCACGGACGATAGCGTAGAGGCCTAAATTTTCTCTCAGTTGATATGAATATTATTATGTTGCTATCATCGATGATTGAAATTGAACCGAAGCTGGTTTCAACGGCCAGCAGACCTTGAACTCGCTCGTTTGAGAGCTCAATCAAGCCTCGAGGTACCCTCGAAATTGTCATATTTGGCCTTCGAAATAGCCTTAGGCTGGGCTTTATCCAAGGTAAGGTGCTGATTCCAATTTCAAGTCATAGGTCAATTTGACGACAATATGATTCGCTGTCTGCATACATATTTGCGGTCAGAACTATCTCAATTTAATGACTGCCGTCAATGTCAATTGAGCTTGAGATATCAAGTCAATCTGATGTCAATGCTACCGGGTGGTGTAAGGCTTGGCCGCCCAGCCCCAGTACGGTCAGTAATATTATTTTCCCTAGAAGCCAGGGCTTGGCCACTGGGACCAATAATATTCTGAACCCAGTGTGCTTGGTATCGGCCGGTGGGGACAGTAATATTAAATACCCTAGGCAGTAGGGCTCGGCCGGCTAGCCCCAGTACGGTCAGTAATATTATTTTCCCTAGAAGCCAGGGCTTGGCCACTGGGACCAATAATATTCTGAACCCAGTGTGCTTGGTATCGGCCGGTAGGGACAGGAATATTAAATACCCTAGGCAGTAGGGCTCGGCCGGCCAGCCCCAGTACAGTCAGTAATATTATTTTCCCCAGAAGCCAGGCTTGGCCACTGGGACAATAATATTCCGAACCCAGTGTGCTTGGTATTGGCCGGTGGGGACAGGATATTAAATACCCTAGGCAGTAGGGCTCAGCCGGCCAGCCCATCACAGCCAGTAATATTGCTCGTCCCATATGCCAGGGCTTGGCCAGTGGGACCAATGATATTCTGAACCCAGCATGCCGGTACGGATGGAAATATTGAATACCCTAGGTGGTAGTGGTCGGCCGGCCAGCCCCATTACAGTCAGTAATATTATTTGCCCAAGAAGCCATGGCTTATCCAATGAGACCAATAATATTCTGATCCCAGCATGCTTGGTAAGGGCCAGTAGGAAGGGGAATATTAAATATCCTAGGTTGTAAGGCTCGGCCGGCCAGCCCCTGTACAGCCAGTAATAGTGTTTGCCCAAGATGCCAGGACTTGGCCAACCCCAGGTTCGGCCGCACAGAGTGATCCAAAAAAGTAACACACAGTAGGACTCGAACATAGGCACTCCAAATAACCAGGGGAGACACCCAGAGTCCAGCACACAACCATTAGACCATCATGTTCATTGGTCCGGCCACCGAGGCTCAGATCCACAATCTGTCCCAGTTTCTGCACCTCAGTCCCAATTTGCCTTGATTTTTCTGGGTCAAGTCCAAGGATCCTGCTATTATGTAACTGTTGCTATTTCCGGGCCCTTTTTTCGCCATTTCTCCTCCTTTGGTACATTCCGGGCCCATTCAAACATTTCTTCAGCCCTCTTTTGAAGACTCTCCCAAAGGTCTCTCTGCTTCTCTCCGTATGCTCCTAATCCTGTCCCCTCTGGACCTGTCTTACCCGCCCACTCTCGCTATGTCTCACAAAAATACTTGAAAGAATTGATTGTCCATTGCATCTCATGGGCAACAATGTTCTTTTCCTCTGCCCAGCGGGCGACCCTTGCTTTAGCACGCAACCAGTTTACCCTGTAAACTATTGTCTCAAGTCAGTCTTGACAACATGAAGACAGTGAGAAACATCACACTCACATTCACCCATCTCACCGCTCTCATCTATTTCCCCGATTGCCGCACCATCCTCCAAACGCCAGAACCAGGCAAGGGTACTTGAACGTTGCCCAACACGGTTTGCTTCAGTCAGATCTCCTGACATTGCTAGGTCCTGCTTGGTGATAGGCTGCCATTGTGCACCCATTCTCATACGTCGGAGAGCTGATGTTGCCTGTGTGTAGATCTGAACACATCGTCGAATCTCCAGATCCCTTGTTTTGACACCATCCCATGCCCGGGTTCTTGCCCTGCCCCCACTAGCTCCTCGCACATTGTTGCGCAGCATCCACGACTTTGCTCCAAGTGCAAGCCTCAATTTCCGCAAGGAGTCATTGATTTGTCCCTCGCGCAGTGTTCCTTCCTGTTTGTAAAGGGTGGTTCGAAGGCCTTGTGCCAGCGGGACATCCTTTAGGTTTGAAGGCAGCGAGAGGCGTACCTCCTCCACCTCAACAGCTCCCTGGGGATCCCCTTCATCTGAACTGTCCTCCTCCCAGTCTTCTTCCTCTTCATCTGAATCCGATAGGTCGACTCCAATCAACTTGTTGTCATAATCCCTGTCCGGTCCATTGTCATCACTGGTCCCCTCATCAGCCGGCTGATGCTTTCGAATAAATGACAGCATTGATTTCTCGAATTTGGCCTGCCGCTTTTGGAGGCTGTCTTTTTTGCCAATGAGGTCCCTCTTCTGAGCGGCAGTTGGACGTCTCCCCAAAGACTTGATATGTTTCTTGAGGTTATTTCTTGATACATTTAGCCAGTGCCTTTAAAAGGTTTATGGATGGCTCACTGTAGTCGTTCAATATTCAGTCCATCTGTGATCAGTGCTACAGAACCAGACAGGTGTCCTTGTGTTCGTTTTTCCTCCTCAGTCAGCTGCAGGCACATCTCAACCAACCCAGGTTCTGCCCAAAGGGATAAGTGTCTGATTATCACCCGTTGACCACCCACCTTTTGCATTTTCAGCCTTGTATATTTTTCGCCCAAGACCACCTCGCTGCAGTGCCTCTGTTTCTTCTTGCTCCCATTTTAAGGTGAGTTCTGTCCCAACCCGTCGTGAAAGGTCCTGAAATGCTTCCTCAGTTGAATCAAATCCCTCGTTGGCACGATCCAGCTTGGCAATCAATGCATTCACTGCAAGCTTCTCTCAGAGTGCTGAATAAAAATATGTAGTGTGAACATACCGGTGCCACACATTTTCTTCCAATTGGAATCATTCATATAGTCATCGAGAACTTCCTGTCTGTGTGCACGAGACATACTCCGGGTGCTTCCGACAACTTTGTCAAGGGACGCCCACAGTGTCTCCTAAATTTCCCTCTCGACCTGGCCAGTGCCCTCCATGAAATTGAGTGGGAATTCCCAGAAGCATTCCAGGATATGGGCTCCCAAATGAAATTTCCCCACAGCTGCTGTGAGCACAAGATCGTCTCGGTAGAAAAGGTATTCTCCTTTCAAGAACCGTTCCATCCAATGCACCACCCACTGGCACGATATGTCATAAATCAAAAGAAATTCCTTGATCTGGCTCGGAAGCTGCCGAAAAACTTCAGAGATGGCATAGTCCATATTGGCTTGCCTAGTTTTAGATTCAGGGTCTTGTTAAGAAAAGGAGTCCCACAGTCACGTACTCTCTCCCACTTTAAATCCTACAATGGAGTACGGATAAAAACAACCGTGCCGGGCACATGCACAAGCTCCAATTCCGGTGGAATCAACATCCTTTCGCTTCGCATTTGTCTCATTGACAGCATGATGATTATTACAATTTGACCGCTGAAACTGTGTTAGATGTGTCCTGAGCTACCAGAGTTCAGTTCTATACCTGCTTCCTGTCAGGCGTGATCCGCAGGTGCTCCTCATATGACACAGATCCCACGCAGAACATTTCACCGTCACTGAGACGGACATCATCATTTGGATTTCGCATCTTCAAATTATCAAGTTTAAAGTTGCCATCAGTGACAACTTGTGGCCGATACAATTTACTGGTCGGGATTTCAGTGGATGAAATGACCCACGGGAATGAACACTTACGGATCACTCGAGGCAACAAATTCATCAGATGTGACATTTATCCCAATCTGCGGGCAGGTGACACAGAAAAGTCCGAGGTCTCCCGGAGCTCTGGCCCGGTTCTGATCATGTGCCAAGCCAGCTCGCAAGAGATTTTTCAAGTTCCGATACTGGCGTGAGCACCGCATGAAGGCTGGATATACATTCTGTGTTGTTTTCCGGCAATATGATCAACATGAGATTGGTGTCCACATACCGGAACTGACAACGGAAAGACATGATTCGTCAATCTGCGTAACTTGGACAGGAAATTCATTGCTGCTGTCTTGCACTCAAGAGCATCCAGCCAGAACCCCTCCAGTACAGTGAAAGTGAATCCGGTCGATGGTTTCCCGGGAGTTGCAGGGTATATCCGGGCACTCAGAAGCTGCAAGTCCTGAGATAGCATTCCCCCGTCATTTTGTGGGCAGCAGCACCACCGAACACAACGGGAAAATATTCCTGTGCTATCCACAAATCGCATTCGATCCCCAATAAATCCCGTCCGCACTTGATCCTCCCATTCATTGCTTTCCAGTTCCCCCATAGAGATATCTTCATCCTCTGGTGTTTGGGAGGTATGTGTAGCGGTGTAGGTCGATAACATTGGACAGGGATCGCCACCGTGGCCAAAAAATATTGTCAGCCCTAGCTTGTCCAGGTCCACCTTCTTGAAGTACCTTCCATTCCATTTCTTGGGATGGTGGAAAGGAGAGATCTGATGAACTGCAAGGCAACATGCTTCACACCAGTGTGCCTGCCCAGTGCATTGATCACAGCGGAAGAGGCCGGGGGATTCACAACAGTGATTGCAAAGTGGCAAAGGAGATGGAAGGGCCTCGAGCTTCACAATATGCTGTAAGTACTGCATCCGATGATGAGCTTTCCAATCCTGCATATAATCGTTGGAGGTCTACAGAAGGATAAGTCACAATCAGCGTGCCGCAAGAAGACATTGTACCTTTCCACGTTTTCGTAAGCGTCCAGACTTTTGTGAGGACAGTAGAGAGTCCTCATGAGTGTTCAGGAGTTGTGGAATAGGTGACCGTCTGCGCCACAGGTGTGATCCTTTCCTCGGTGATTTGGATGGTGATTTTGGTCTATCTGAGGTCGAGACAATGCGAGGCTTGTAAGTGAGATATCCGGCTCTTGTCCGAGTGTCCTCAAATATTTTTATGCCATCTGCCACAGGCTTAGTCCTACTCAGATTACCTCGTCCCTTTGCTGTTGGCAGGCGTGGCATGGTGGTCAAGTCACGTGTAGGCCAGGCAGTTCATACATCACTTCTGGGAGTAGGCGCTTACCAAATCATTGAAGTCTTTCTACATATATTTAATTTGATACCAGTTCCTTCGCAAATTCTCAAGTGTTCTCACATTTGCAGGATAGTGTTCTTCTCTGGAACACAAAGCTGGGAGGGAAAAGGGTTCAAAATCATAAATATCTGATGATTGGTTGGAAGAGTTTTTTTTTGAGGAACTCCTCTAAAATTTTACATGTTCGGTCTCTGCCAGTAAGGTGGAATCTCTAGATATTATGAATTTTGAGGATCAGGTGCTGGCCGGATGTACAACGTAATCAGTCAGCGGATTACTATCATTATATCAAAATCAGTCTTCTATGCCAAACGGTCTTATCATGGTTATTTAGTTTATTACAAGCGGCTCCTAAGCGAGCGAAATTTCTCTGCAAAAGACTGATGAAAGTAGCAGAATGTGAGTAGATAAGTGTTTGAGGACTTTAGAGGAGGCTTGACAAGGAGCTGCCGGAATGATAGGCTAAAAGCGGAGTTTGAAAAGGCTTCAGATGACACGCTTAAAGGCAGGGCATGTTGATCAGAGGCAATGGAAGGAGATGCGCATGGCCGTTCGGCATGACAGGGGGCACTGTCATTCACAAAAGCGGAAAGAAGGAGATCGGGGGTTCACGGGGGGCGGAGTTTGAAAAGGCTTCAGACAGACAGGTGTAATTTTATAAGAAGTATAGACTCGCCGGCATGATTGATCTTCCGATGTGATAATGCAAGACTTCTAAATCACCAGGTCAGTTGTCTTGCCGATCACTAGCAAAATCAGTCTTCTATGCAGAAACGGGGTTATCACAATCATTACCCACCTGCTTGATAGTGATCTTTAAATGAGGTAATGCAAGACCACCAGGCTGGTTGCCTGTCCTTTTTCGGCCTTTCCCTATGCTCTCCCCACATGATGCTCATAGGATAAGATCAAAAAAAAGTAGCAGACAAAGCCTTGCATTTGAAACAAAAAAAGAATGGCAAATCCTGAAACCCTTGTCTTAATGGGGGTATACCAAACATATACAGTTTTGTGATTGCCTTAAAGTCCGCCACTCCCATCAAAACACTCCTTCTCCCGAACCACCATCATCTCTCAAATCACTTACTTCACTCTGCCTCTCAGTTTTTGTGTATGAATGAAGTGAGTGAGCAGTTCCTGGTTTCCCCCCCCCCCCCCCCCCTTCTCTACCACCTGCTCCTCTGCTGGCTCCTGTCACCAACGCCTCATAGCAGTCCCTGACTGGGACCTGATCACCCCCATGCTCATACTGTATTTTTATACTGCACCGGTGACAGCCCCATGCAGACTGTGGCGATGTTTTTTTTTTTTTTCTCTATCTTTGCCTTGTTCTGGGTTCTGGGGGCTTGCTTGGGTTCTGGGGGCTTTCTTGGGTTCTGGGGGCTTGTTGGGTTCCGGGGGCTTATTAATTGGTCATCTTCTGAGTTGCCATTGCTTGTTGCGGTGGCATGCTATATTCAGCGAAACCCTTCACCGGTCCAGACATCATATGCGTGTTGGCCATTGCCTGTTGTGGTGGCATGCTATATTCAGCAAAACCCTTCATCGGCCCAGACATCATATGCATGTTAGCCATTGCCTGTTGCGGTGGGCATGCTATATTCAGCGAAACCCTTCACTGGCCTGGACATCATATGCGTGTCGGCCATTCCATTGCCTGTCGTGGTGGCATGCTATATTCAGCGAAACCCTTCACCGGCCCAGACATCATATGTGTGTCAGCCATTGCCTGTCGTGGTGGCATGCTATATTCAGCGAAACCCCTCATTGGCCCCAGACATCATATGTGTGTCAGCCATTGCCTGTCGCGGTGGCATGCTATATTCAGTGAAACTCTTCACCGGCCCAAACATCATATGCGTGTTGGCCATTGCCTGTTGCAGTGGCATGCTATTTTCAGCAAAACTCCTCACCGGCCTGGACATCATATGCGTGTCAGCCAACGCTCGTTGCGGTGGCAGGCTATCTTCAGCAAAACCCTTAACCGACCTAGAGGTCATATGTGTGTCAGTCATCCTGTTGCGGTAGTGTCACTCCATTCTCTTGTTGTTCTTCCTCACTGGTGCAAGTGGTTCATTCACACTCTCAAACAATCCCTGATCATCCTTTTGAAGTGAAGACTATTTAGTTTGCCAAATACATCATGTATGTCAGCTTTTTTGGCAGAACAGATACTGATTTATTTTCTTCCCAGTTGCAAGGATTCAAATCAGGTATGATCAGTATTCTCAGAAAAACAGAAACTGATCGCTTGATTCCAGTGAATATACTCATTTTAACTCTCACATTGCTCTCTGGCCTTTGGATAATCTGTCCACTTATGGTGTGTACGTCTTCCTGCTTGGATATATGCCTTGATGCTCATTCTGTCCATAGAACTCACATCTCTCAATAATACATACATTCCACCTCTTCCTTCGCCTTTGTTGCTTGTATGCATGTAGCAGTGGCCAGCGGCACTGCACCCTCTGTTTCCAATGCAGAGCACAGGGCTGCAGACCTGTGCTCTGCATTGGAAACCGAGGGGGTTTGATGTCTGTGACTTAGTACATTATCTTGGACTTGGTTGTTTGTAGTTAAAGCTCCTCTCATCCATAATAGATTTTCGAAACTATGTACCATATGCCCCGAGGGGCCGTTTTGCGGTTCCGGAAACGTCCGAACCCTAAAGTAGGGTTCCTAATCGAACTTACTTGTCCCGAAAAGGCTACAGTTGTCTGGTCTTTGAAACATCTCATTTTTTGTTGGTTTCGTGTTGCGTGTCTGTGGAATAACATTCAAACAGATGATATATGTTCATCCTGAAGCAGAATCCAAAGACAAGTCTTCATTCTATAGTTTGTTCACCACTATTACTGCTACAGCTACTACAGTACCATACTCTGAGAAATGTTGTCCAATCCAAGAATAAAACCATCAGCATTGAACATGAATTGGGATGATCAACAATATTGAACATTTAGGTTGCTGCATGTGAGCGCTGCAATAGTGATATATCCCTATTATACCATAAGGATTTGGATAGAAAACTGCTCCATCGACGGGCCAGGCCCAGGTCAACAGATGGGCAGCTTCATCGTCGAAAGCTGCTCTATTATCGTAGCAATTATTCTCAGCACCAGCATTCAGTGGCTGTGAATTTCTTTTCCACCACCGCTGACCGTGTAATTGGTTGGCCACCACCAACTTGGGGCAGGGACAACTTTTTACAAAGTAGAAAGTGGCTCCAGCATCCTGACAATCAATCTGACTACTCATAATGGCTTAGCTCCAGCATTCTCACCCACAAAGAATTCTTTGTCTCCTACCGCCAACTGTGTGATCGTTCAACTGCCACAAATCTGCAGGTGGCGGTGGAAGAGCAGGGACAGCTTTTTCCAAGGTAAAAAGCGGCTCTAGCATACTGATAATCAAACCAATTACTCAGAATGTCTTAGCTCTACCATCCTTGCCCACAATTAGTATTTTGGCCTACGACTGTGTGATCAATCGGTTGACCGTCACCAACTCACAGGTGGCGGCGGTGAGACAGGGACAGCTTTTTCCATGGTATAAAGCAGCTCTAGCATACTGATAATCAATCCAACTATCCAGAAAGTCTTAGCTCTACCATCCTTGCCCACAATTAGTTCTTTGGCCTACGACCGTGTGATCCATCAGTTGACCGCCACCAACTCACAGGTGGGGGATGGACAGATTTTTCCAAGGTATGGAATGGCTCCAGTATCCTAATCAAACTGAGTACTCAGAATGTCTTAGCTTGGCATCCCCACCCACAGTAAACTTTTTGGGTCCTACAACCATGTGATCGGTTGACCACCAACTCACAGGTGGCAGTGTGGAGAAGGGACATCTTTTTCCAATGTAGAAAGCGGCTCCAGTATCCTGAGAATCAATCCGACTACTCAGGATGTCTGAGCCCTAATACTTTCACCACCAGTGAATTTTATCCGTTGATCCAATATTAATTTACCTTGGTGTACAAAAATCAAAGAAAGAATGAAGAAAACCTGCAGTGCCCTGCTGTCCAGTATGAGCATGCCCAATTAACCTCCAGCAAAATTAAATAACACATCCAGTCAGTCCGCATTTCCACTTGTGGCAATAACATTCAAATTTCCTGACATCACAGATCACGAATCCCGACATTCCCAATATGCATCAAAGAAATTATGAAGCAAGCCTGCAGTGCCCTGCTCCAGTATGAGCATGCCCAATCTCCAAAAAAATTAAATAACACATCCAGTTCGCATTTCCACTTGTTGCAACAACATTAAAACCTGCGGATCACGGCTCCCGACATTCCCGATATGGGTTCTTGTCATCTTGGGATCAATGTCTAATCAAGGTTTCAGCTCTGCACCGGCTCTCAAATCAATTGCTCTTCTCAGGTTTCGCTCACTTAACAGTCTGAAGCAGGTATGAAAGGAGATTGGTGCAGGAACATTTTCCCGTGTTTCAATTCCGTCAGGGTTGAAAATGATAGACCGGTGTTGGGAACATTCTTCTCCATCACAGTTTGATTCAAAGCGGCAAGTGCTCTGGCCGTGTTTAGGTTCCCTGCCGCGCTGTAATCTGCTACTATTCAATTTCATACTCCTTGTTGATCAGCCAGTCTTCCCACCTTTGTGGGAGGTGGTGATGTGAAGCCAAAGAGAAGGTCCGTCCATTCTCCATGTCCACCTGGTTTACATCCTTCGGGTACAAAATCCGACCTGAGGCATTGGTTCTCTTGGACCCTCAGGGCTGCCGTTACATAAAAACCGGAAGTAATGTCCAAAAAAAATTAATTTGCGCTAAAACAAGCGGGGAAAAACTCGGATCACTTGATATGCATCTAAGTAGTGGGAGAGGAAAGCCCGGCAATCTGACAGCTGAGGTAGCCCTGAATCTCGCAAAAAAAATAGTGCCGTTGTACAAGTTCGGGTTGACAGTCAGACTGACATTCCGATCCTTTTTAACTGTTGCCAGCGAAAGAAGCGATGGAGCGTGCTAGCGAGCGCTAAATTGGGAAGAGAAGTTAAGAGAGGACCCTCCCGTTGAAGATTACCCAAGGAATCTTTACAGCCTGTTGTGCCGTATGTTTACGGGCCTAAGATGATGTGCCGCCCGAAGAACATGAACAAACTTACATAAAGAAGAAGACAGCCCAAATTAAATATACCGTAACCATCTCACTTTCTTGGAAGCTCAGAATGGAACGTGGATACAAAGTCAATGGATCCGTCCGTGATTATGCCAAGGAAACGACTGTTTACGGCGTTCCCACATCTCGGCTCTCTGCCCTGCCACGGCAACTTTTGTAGGAGTTTTCGACTCCCTTCCGAGTCAGACGTGTGTTTTTGGTGTGTGTGCCTTTTCACCGCCCTAATCCAATGGCTCGCACAAAGACAATGGGAAGGCAGAAGCAGGGTAAATACAACACTGCACATATTATACCACATTTTCTGATCAGGAGACTGAACAAGATGATTCCGCTTCGGCATCAGCCGGGTACGTACCTCCCACGCCAGGCATCTCATTCCTGACGCAATCATCATGGCCAGAACAAAACAAACCGCAAAAAAGTCCACTGGGGGTGCTAATCCTCGGGCACAACTCGTCAAGAAACAGGCATTAGCGGCAAAAGGCTGGCTTATTCTGCGACGAAAGGGCCAGCTTATTCTATTGCCCGGGCCTACAATGTTGCTGCTGGAGCCGGGGTCGTAAAGAAGAAAGGTTCCCGGACTAAATCTACCTCCACCGGTGCACCTGCACCTCGGGTGCTTCTTGGTGCTGGACTCCCTGTGCTCATGTCTGCTGGTGTCCCGTCCTCCACTATGCCCTCCCAGTTTCCCGGTTTCATTGTGTCCGCCATTCCCACTGAACTTGACTTGGGCGGCACGGGCTTTCGTGTGCATGGAATCATGAGTCTCAAGGCCGATGAAAACTTCGGTGATACTGTACCTAATCCTGTTCCTTTTAGCAGTGTGTTTATGTCTAACAGCCTTGTAGTGTGCTATGTGTGCCAGGATGGTGGTCGACTCTTCATGTGTGGTGTAGAGAGCTGTCAGGCAGGGCTTTGTGGCCCATGTCTCAATGATCCCTCTCCGGAACTGGAACAGCTCCTGTTTATGTGCCCCCAATGCCATCGCAACACTGAGCTGTTGCGCAAGGCGGATGAAGGAAACCGTTACCAAGCTCGGGGTTATGAGGTCTGATATACTTGCTTGCATTCAAGTTATCTCTCATGTGTCTGTCTGCAGGGGTTTCAAAACCGTGGTGATGGTCAGATTATACGCTTTACCAGGGGTCTCTCTGCACGGTCAACTCGTATCCGCCCATCACCGAAGTCAGTCCTCCTGCTCGTCTATGCTCTTGAAGAGTTCCCCCCTTGCCACTACCTCTATACCAGGGTTGGTTCATTTTTTGAACATGCTCCTCCCTTTGAATTTTGCCTCCCTTCAAGTCAATTTTGACCTCAGCACGGACGAAGGGAGTAAGTCGCTTGAATTGGCAAATGAGGCAATAGCAGAAAGTCTCATGAATGGAGCACTTCAAAGGTACCTTTTCTTTCTATCAAATTCCTCTTCCTCTAAGTTCTGTGGTCAGCATTCAAAAGATCTTCGTGATCATTGTCTCCCACACAACACCCGATTTTGGGGACATACACATTGCCCCCAATCACAAGGCAAGCAGCCCAGGAAATGATGTGAGTTTAATCAATACATTGTGCCTGAACACATTAATAATGGCTGGGATCAGGTAATGACCTATTTGTTGCCACAATCCCTCCTGGACACATTCACCTCCCGTGGTCGCTGCAAGGAGAATCATATAATTGCCTTTATGACATGCGGTTTCATGTTCACATTGCCTCAGGCCCTTTCCAAAATCAACGACTGGCTTGTAACCAGGTATTAGCCAGTGGTCCAACCAGAGTTAATCCAGACTCACACACAATCAATAGCAACACCTTTTACGGTCTCATTGCATTTTCAGCTCAGAAGTTCCAGCCTGCTGCTGCGAGCCACTTCTTGCAGGCCATCATCCGTGAATTCTTCATTCATGGTCAGAAAAAATTTATTTTAGACTGTCTGGGCCACAGTGCAGGCCTTGGTAGCCATTCTGGTGTCATCTATCTGCGCGGGGACAACAAAAATCACCGAGAATACCTTTGGGCACACCCAGTTCGTGCTCCATTTGGTGTACCACATGCCCTGTCCTGCTTATGCGGGATTGTGGACACTCTTGAACGTCTTCCTCTCCGGGGCGCTGGAAAATCACAGGATCTTTGTGCACCAGTCATTAGCCTTCGGTGTAGATGCTGCGACTGGGTGGGGGAGTTTATCAAGCCGGAGGAATTTACCTTTACTAGAAAATTTGCGGATAACGGTATCTGGGGGTTCCGCAAGCTCCTGATTTGATTAAATACAAGTAGCATGGTTTCAATTCAGATTTCCCTGAACACTTGCAGATAACAGTATCTGGAGCTTTTGGAAGATCATGTTTCATTGATTCTACAAAGTATGGCTTTAAATTTGCGACAACTTCTTCCCCTTCAGTGCGGTTGGTCTGTTGATTTGTGACGTGTTATTGATATATCACATGACTGTGGGACAAACTGCAACCGTTGTTTTTGCTTCTCTTTACACTTTAACTCCAAAGCTGCATATGGGCTAGGCAACAGAAGACCTGAAGGCTGTTCTCGTGGAGCATGGTCCACAATATTTTGCCTCCAAAGGCGAAGACCGAGATGAGCTTGTTGACACCATTGTCTCCAAACTGGACCACGTCAAAAGTGACCTTCCCAAGCCAGTAAGTCGACTGTGCAGATCTTGTATTCAGACTCAATTGTGTCTTCAGCTGCATGCAAAGATCAGGGTGTGGTACAACAACAACACCGCCCTGTTCCGTCTCGGTGGTGAGATCAAGGAGGCTGATAAGAAGGGTAAAGTAAAGCGATGGGATGCCAAGGCAGTGGCTCAAGACCTGCATCGAATCCGCTATGATGAAATCAAGTCGGAGGTGATTGCTGCTGGAGCTGAATGGAACAATGTCCATCGTAGCACAATGACAAGGCTATGGGATGAGCTCACCGATAGAGAAGACATGTCAGGAAACCGCAAGCTCCCGGAATACCGGTGACATCAGCGAAAAGGACAAACGAGAGTGAGCTGTTAGCTCTATATAAGCTTTGTACCCATCTCATATTGTTAATGTTCAGACTTGCCTGCGGAAATGCAGACAAGGAGGTCACCGCTTTCATCAAGCGAATGCAGACTATATACGGGGTCAGAATGCTTTGCTTGTCTTCTTGGACAGATACAGATGGAAAGTCGCAAACTTCAGTGTATGTGATCTGGTACATCCAGGTTCTTATTGTGATGTTATGATGTAGGCACGAGACCATGTCCACTAGCCCCAGGTTCACACAACAGTTTCCAAGGTGGAAAACAATGAAGAGTCTTCCGAGTGCTTTCATGCAGTACTCGGAGTTGTTTGCAGATCATCTTAACGAGGATAGCTCGGACGAGGATGAGGACACCAAAAATACCAACAAATCAAAATACCCCTGGGCGATCCTAGGCAGCATTGCTGAGGATGAACTTCCTGACAGCCTGGACGAGTATCCTCTCTTGCCTGAGGTACCCACTGGCGGTGGAGTTGAGTGGATTAAGGGTGGAAGGATTGTGATCCGGGCGTTTGTAAAGGCTGTATATCGTGAGTCTCATTCCACTTCTACCCCAACATTCAAGTGAAGAAAAATGTCAGGGATTGACACAGGATCTTCGTACCCCCCATGGGTTGCAATGTCTACACCAGAGGGTGCTCGCAAGCTGATCTCCAACGGATACCTGCCGGAGGGTCTGGGCCTTAGGGATCCATCCCGGATGGTCAAAGATGAAATTGAGACGCTCTACAAATTCTGGATGAGCCACCAGAAAGCGAACAGGCTTCCTCTCAAATTCAAGGTCGCCGAAGCAAAGCAGAAGGCTGCAGAGGCTCAGCAGGTTCGACTGGAGTCCTTGAAGAGGAAAAAAGCTGCATATGTGGAGACCAGCGACAATGAGAGAGTTGAAAAGGGAAGCTCTCAGCCAAAGCAGAAAAAGAAGAAGGGAAATGATGGGGATCTGGGAAAGGTCCAAAAGGATGGAACGAAAGCCCAGAGGGCAGAGAGACCCAAGGCCCGTCTCTACCTCAATTTGGACACACGGAAATTGAGGCTCCTTGCACTCGCAAATTTCGCGCCATACCAGTCACTTGTCCTGGAAGTACTGAAATCAGCAATGGTGGGGCAAGCGATTTCATCTGAGTAAAATTCTGACTTCCCTTTTAAGGCAGGCTCTGGTGATGGTCGCAAAGTCATCAATCCGGCTTGGCTGTCCTGGGATACGGATAATGTTGACTTGGGGCCAAAATTCTTTCAAACAACCACTCCTGGTTATCTTTCGAACTTGAATGCGGTGGTTGAATGGATGGGATCCAATCCACATATCGCTTCTGAGGTCTTTCAGGGACGAGCTGCGGAGATTCTCCTCACTGTGGGACTAGCCTACCGTGGTGCCAAGGAATGTGCCAATGCGGATCCAGAATCGCCCCTCGGCTTGGTTCCCTTTGAGATACAGGATCTGGTGGAGGTCGAGGATGCCATTCGGAGCATGCTTGCCCAAACCAAGAAAGGCCTGAAATTTGGTGTCAGTCAGGCAACCTCGCGCTCGATCGAGAATGGCTGGCGCAAGGTCTGCCTGGAAGTCGGTTTCTCCGAGGGAGATATCAAATCCCTTGGCAAGGATTGGAAGAGCTTTGTGGAGACTTATGCCATCGTGGATTGCATGCTGTCCCGTAGTGGCAAGCCCCCCCAACCACATGCCACCAACATCTTTCCCGAGGCATTGCAGATCTGGTCACAGGCAGCTGATCCAGATGGTAATCCCTCCGCAGAGGATGAGACTGACTGGGAGGAGATGAAACGTGTCTCAAGCACAATCCAGGCTACAGTCCAGACAGCTCAGTCAGAGGAAGATCTGGATAGTATCCTTGATGCAGATTGGTGTCGGCGTGGGCGAGGAGGTATGGTCTGTGTGGTGCTTGGGATGAAATGGTGGCGGATGAGCTTCACCTCCAAGGACAGCACACAGCTTGGTGAATGGGGAACTATACTCACAGACCTCACTTCCTCTTTCAAGATCATCACTGAGGCAAAGTCCATGTAGGAGGTCTGCCTTAGATGTAAATGATGTGTCTAACTCTGGTTACAGCAAGCGTCCGGAATCCCGCCGCAGTTGAACACTTAGGCTGCTAAACTTCACTGTCACTCAATGAATTCAATATTTCCCCAGCCACAGAGGAAATTTGGTTCCAAATGGGATATACTCAAGTAGGGTGTGAAGCAGTGTAAAATTTGGACTAAATTTTTTTTTAAAAATTGTGTTAAGCAGCAGAAGAAATGTTGATGGGGTGGTTGATTTGGGAGGGGTAATTGGAGCCCGGTATTTAATATTTCTGTCCCGGCCGATACCAAGCATGCTGGGTTCAGAATAATGTTGCTGCGACTCGAAAAGTTGAGTCGTGACTTCAAAAGTCGACTTGAATACGGATTTGACTCGACTCAACTTGACTCGGTAGGTCCAAGTCAACTCAAGTCAACTCAAGTCGACTCCAGAGTGTATTTTTACAGCAAGGTATTTTTGAGGTTCCAGCTTCATTTGCAGCAGTTTCACGAAAAATCACGGAAACATGACAGATGTCACCCGGGTGTCACGCGCTCAGGTCATGGTCCATCAAAATTCAAGAAATTGCTGCTTTTGTGCTGTAAACGACCCAGGACACCTTTGGGGAATTCGGGGCATCAAGTCGACTTGAAGTCACTCGAGTCGACTTGGAAGTCAACCCGAGTCGCAGCACCGACTCGGCTCAACTCGACTTGAGTCGGCTGCGACTTTGACTTCGAATGGCTTGAAGTCAGAAGTCGCGGCAACATTAGTTCAGAATCTCATCGGCCCCACTAGCAGAGCCCCGCCCTCCGGGGCCAAAATATTATTGACTGTACTGGGGTGCCCTACCACCTAGGGGATTGAATATTCCTGTTCTCACCGGCCAATACTGGGCATTTCTGGTTCAGAATATTATTGGCCCCATTGGCCAAACCCTGGCATCTGGAACAAATAATATTACTGACTGTACTGGGGCTGGCCAGCCGAGCCCTACCATGTAGGGTATTTAATATTCTTGCCCCCACTGGCCGATACCAGCTATGATGGATTCCAAATATTATTGGTCCCATCGGCCAAGCCCTGGCATCTGAGGCGAGTAATATTACTGACTGTACTAGGGCTGGCTGGCCAAGCCCTACTGCATAGGGTATTTAATATTCCTGTCCCCACTGGCTGATACCAAGCATGTTGGATTCCAAATATTATGGGTCCCATTGGCCAAGCCCTGGCATCTTGGGCGAGTAATATTACTAACTGTACTGGGGCTGGCCGGCCGAGCCCTACCACCTAGGGTGTTTAATATTCCTGTCCCCACCGGCCGATACCAAGCATGATGGATTCCAAATATTATGGATGCCATTGGCTAGGCCCTAGCATCTGGGGCGAATAATATTACTGACTGTACTGTGGCTGGCTGGCCGAGCCCTACCACCTAGGGCATTTAATATTCCCGTCCCCACCAGCCAATACCAGCCATGATGGATTCCAAATATTGTTGGTCCCATTGGCCAAGCCCTGGCATCTGAGGCAAGTAATATTACTCACTGTACTGGGGCTGGCTGGGCAAGCCCTACCGCATAGGGTATTTAATATTCCTGTCCCCACCAGCTGCTACCAAGCATGATGGATTCCAAATATTATGGGTCCCATTGGCCAAGCCCTAGTGTCTGGGGCAAGTAATATTACTGACTGTACTGGGGCTGGCCGGCCAAGCCCTACCACCTAGGGTATTTAATATTCCTGTCCCCATCAGCCGATACCAAGCATGATGGATTCCAAATATTATTGGTCCATTTGGCCAAGCCCTGGCATCTGGGGCGAGTAATATTACTGACTGTACTGGGGCTGGCTGGCCAAGCCCTACCACCTAGGGTATTTAATATTCCCACCCCCGCCAATACCAGCCATGATGGATTCCAAATATTATGGGTCTCATTGGCCAATCCCTGGCATCTGGGGTGATTAATATTACTGACTGTACTGGGGCCGGCTGGCCGAGCCCTACCACATAGGGTATTTAATATTCCTGTCCCCACCAGCTGCTACCAAGCATGGTGGATTCCAAATATTATGGGTCCCATTGGCCAAGCCCTGGCATATGGGGTGAGTAATATTACTAACTGTACTGGGGCTGGCCGGCCGAGCCCTACCACCTAGGGTATTTAATATTCCAACCCCCACCGGCCAATACCAGCCATGATGGATTCCAAATATTATTGGTCCCATTGGCCAAGCCCTGGCATCTGGAGCAAGTAATATTACTCACTGTACTGGGGCTGGCTGGCCAAGCCCTACCATCTAGGGTATTTAATATTCCTGTCCCCACCGGCCGATACCAAGCATGATGGATTCCAGATATTATGGGTCCCATTGGCCAAGCCCTGGCATCTGGGGCGAGTAATATTACTAACTGTACTGGGGCTGGCCGGCCGAGCCCTACCACCTAGGGTATTTAATATTCCCGGCCCCACCAGCCAATACCAGCCATGATGGATTCCAAATATTATTGGTCTCATTGGCCAAGCCCTGGTATCTGGGGTGATTAATATTACTGACTGTACTGGGGCTGGCTGGTCGAGCCCTACCACATAGGGTATTTAATATTCCCATCCCCACCAGCCGCTACCACGCATGATGGATTCTGAATATTATTGGTGCCATTGGCAAAGCCCTGGCATCTAGGACAACCAATATTCTACTCTGTATGACATTGTCAGCCAACCCCTGCTGGCTGGGTTGAGAAATATTATTTGCAGCTGGCCAGAGAGCTTTGGGTACATTAATTTTTCATAACAGTCCATATGCAGCCCCATCGTTTTACCATGGGCCCAGTCCTGGCCTCCTGCTGAAATAATATTATATCTGGCTGGCCAAAACATTATCACCACCCTAGGGTCTAGGCCTCGGCCCATCAGGCCGGCGGACTTAGGGGGACCCTAAACTCTAGGGATTAATCATAGGTAGGGGCCCTAGACTTCAGGGCATTATGGACTGCATATTGTGGTACAATGACCTCGACATTGAGGACAAACTTCTGGAGGGGTGCTTGCCTATCGCTGTATGTCGGGCTCCTTTAGCCGCCATCCCTTTTTTTGAACACTAATATGTTTCCTAGGCGGCAAAGCAGATCTATCAAGGTCCATTGGCGGCGCTTCAGACTCCAGGCTATCACCAAGGGAGGGCAGGTAACGCTGTGCGCAACGGTCAAGACCGCTTGGGGCCATGCGATGTCGTGTACATGTGCACACAGGTGAGTTTCCTAATTCCTCGATCCACCTTGTTCTCAGCACATTGTCTAGCTTTACTTCAGCCTGTCTAATTTAGGCAGCTGGTCTGTGCGTGATGGAAGCTTCAGTTATCAAGACTTCTACTGGTCTATCGTCAATCTTTTCCAGGGCGGAGAGGGCCAGGCAATCCTGGACATTTTTAATTAGTGAGTTCTCCATGTTCCCTGCATCGGCAGTGCCCTGATCCTTTGTGTACTAGTCATGTCTTCGGTATGCAATCATCAAATGTTAACACCAAAGAGGCTGTGACATCCACGGCACCTTCAGGCTTTGACCTCCTTGCAGCGCAGCGTGCAGCCAAGCATGCCCGCCTGTCTGCCGCCACAGCGTCGACTGCTCCTTGATTCCAATGTATAGGTATTTGTGCTTCTGTCACATTTTCTGCGCCATTACAATCTGTCAAATATATATGTTTCAAGTAGAATTGAATACACATTTCTGCTGAACTTTCTTTGTCATTGCAATGAGTGGTATTGTCAACAGTTCTCGGAAATCCATGTACGGTGAGGCAAGGTCCGCTGTGGTTTGCAATATAATAGTTTGTATATACGGTGTTGTAGTTCTTGGAAAGGCTGTCACGGTTCCAAAAACTACCTGTTGAGTCTGCAGATTGGGAACATTGCTGTCGAGAACCTACATGAGATGTGGAAACATACATAGCATGTGCGGATCAGAAAGGGAGATTGAGGTTTGTGATGCTTTTTGGCACCTTTGCAGAAAAATAGTTAGTATATAAAGGCCTTCGACCGGCCAAAAACTAGGTGTCACTTTACGAAGAATTCGCCAAATGTGGATCTTTGCAAGGCTTTATAAGACAATACATCTTTCTCCCACTTTTGGTGATGTCAGCCAAAATTCCACCAGCCACTCTGCAGATCCAATGCGTGACAATGACGGGCTGGCGGGATCTGATAGAGTCCAAGAGCTCCTGCTCATGAGTTATGAGCATTTGGGACACTTGGGATGAGTGGTGCTGATCTTTTGTCGTCACCAGGTCGTCCAGAAATTTGTAAAGTGAGCTATAGCCAGCCTCCTTAATGCTCTGCAGGACCTCTTCAACACGGTGCTTGGAAGTAGCACGCTGCTCTGCCTCCTCCTCGTGCTCCCAAATACTTGTGCTCCCAAATAGCAGTAGCCTCTGCTCGCGCCGCTGCTTCTGTCTGCTGCTGTTCCTCCCAAACCCTCCGTGCCTCGGCCTGGGAAGCCTCTGTAATTGGTTTTGCAACATGTCGTTGCTTCTTCTGAGTGGCCCAGACATGTCGACGAATTGTATGCCATTATTTTCACCTCCTTGCTTCTGTTTCCCCATCTGAAATCCCGCCTTTCAGTGCGGTAAATTGGGCGGGGTTTATGGCTAGAAAAGAGGCCAGAAGGGAGTCCAAGGTTCTTAGAAGGTCTGGCCAAGAGATAGAAACATACTAAGGGTCAGGGACTCAACTAAAGAGGTATCGCTGCGCGTCCTGCTCTCAAAAATAAATAGCTGACATTAGATTCCATATTGGGTGCTGGCGGCATTCCCTAGTATGGTATGGTAGGAGTTTTAATTTCACATCTCTTTGGTTACAACTAAGCCCACCAGCCGCTACAGCAACCACCACCTCGCTCGCTCGTCAATAGTCCCTCTACTATAGTGGCTGGTAACAAGCTTATTGATGGAATGCCACAAAAAAGCACCATGTCTCGGAAAGTATTTTGCTTTTTGTGAGCCAATGGGGCTTCTGATGGGAAAATGGTATAGGTGACTCTTGTAGCCCTTGATGAGCTCTACGATATGAGCATAACTTTCCTTTTTTGGACACTAACACCTTTTGCCCAAAAAGAAAATTCACTACCTCAGCCCCTCCCCAGCTCATAATTCAATCATTTTGAATAATCTAACCATGTTGTCAGCAACGGCCTCTGGGTCGGCTAAACAACGAGTAACCCGATGAGAACCCCAACCAGGATAAACCCGATAGACGCTAATAGCTCGTGTGTTCCCCGAGCAGTAGGACCAGTCCGTACGGCGTCCTCCCTAGGAGGCCGTATGTCGTAGGTCGGGATGCGAGGCGGAACCCAGAACGAGTCAAAGAGGGTGTGATATCCACTCAGGTATACAACCCGGGGCGTGGATACAACCCGTAGTACGATGCGGAGGAAGCGGGGCAGGGTGGAGACACTGCCTATGTCAAGCCAAGGTAGAAGCCTGAGATTAGACAAGGTAGAATCTACTGTACATGGAGATTCTACCATGCTTATATAGGCTTCTAATAAATTAAAGCAATTGCGGTCAATTGCGATCAGTTCCTGTACCGTAGCATTAAGGAGTGTTAATGCTGATAGTCCTGGACTCCTCTGTGTTGGTTTCCGTGGCATCAGTGGATGTAGGAGACCCGACATTCGGGTTTCCTAGTTCTAAGTGTCATTGTTGAAACGGTGCACTTGATATACGACTAGAAATAGCTTAGATTTGGGCTTGCACAAAACAACCACAAAACCACCACTACAAAAATCTATTCCTCCAAAGATGTAAGTGCTTCTCTTTGTGAGTTCGGGTCCGGGCCGTAGTATGCGACCAACGGGTTTGGAACAAACACAATTCGACTGCTAGACTTCAACAAAGCCGTTCAACAACACGCTAGCACTACGCAGCTGCCAACAACAATACCGCTAGCACCTGGGATGGGCAGGGGTTTATGAGGTGGATACAAGGTGGCTGGATCGCTAGATCGAGGGCACCAGGGCAGAGTATGTAGGTTTGTGAAAATCCTCGCGATGGGGTACCCAAAGACTATTGAGGCTAACAACAAGGGGACTTCAATCCTCAAGCGACAAGGCAGTCCTTAAGCCGCTGACCTATTCCTTAACCAAGAACAGGAACATTTCCACTTTGTATTGGCAATAGACACTATAAGTGTCCAGCTAGCGACCCAACACACTACGACAGCGCTTCCGTCAATATCGGGGTGAAGGCGAAGTAACTGACAAGTTACAGTCGGTCTAGAGGTGGGGGCACCTAGTCTGTCTTCTTCTTAGTGGGCTCGAGTCAACACACAATCACCTAGCAGGCGATCCAACACACTATGAATATATCGGGGTGAAGGCAAAGCTGCTAGCACAACTGCTAGCTGGTTCTCGAAGAGAACACCCTTGGTTTTATACGTGAAGACTCCTCGAGTCAACAACAGGAACTTCAACTTAAGATCTCGACATGTCCAGAGTCAACAGTATTGATTCCAATAAAGCTACTACTTGTGAAGTGTGTGTACAATCTCCACTAGCAACCTGAGACCACCTGCGCCAACTTCGTACAAAGTCGGGGTGTAATAATCTGAGGTTCTAGCCTGCTCTGTGCTCCCTTTATACTACTGAGGTCCATGTTACATGTGATAAACAGAATGAATAATATAAATGAGTGAAAATGATGTGATAGATACAACAGCCAATGAAACGACTGCTGTTTGGTTTTATGATGGGTCTATGCCAAGCAGAACAGCCACACTGATCCGCTAGCGTCCATTTATGGGTATCGTGAGTGATCCCTCAGCTTGCCATCAGCTATTGGAATCGCTATCCTGACGAAGTGGAGTTGAATCCGCCGCCTGGAGTCATCTAGCACGAGTCAGAGCACCGGCTAGCAGTCCGTTTATCCGTTACTGCATATGTGGTGACCCGCGCATCCACACCAATAGCCTGCTAGCTATTCCTCTACTGTCTACTTTGTCTCTGTTTGTGACTCGCGACTGCATCGCGACAATCACGTGCTCGCATCTGTGTTTCAGGTCTCGGGTCGATCACTAGTGGGGTACCGCACACTAGCACCCTTGCTAGAAGGCTGCTAGTACATAGTTTACTACCCTTCAGATCCCCAGACTCGCTGCTCGCACCTCCGGCTAGCGTCCTCGTAGTTCCACTCTCCTGTGTCTCGCTTCCTAGGTGCTAGCACCTTGACTGTTTAGGCTTATGGTTATTTCCCCGTGGTTTGTGCTCACAGACCGTGCTAGCGCGTCCCCTAGTCGTATCTGATGCTACAACAGGCAGCTTGGGCTCACTCCAGTTCTCCTTTATATCACCTAGCCAGAGTCCTGAGTGCTAGTAGTAGCACTTCAGAAGTGCTAGCGCTTTCCCGTTGTATAAATACTGGTCCTAGGAAATCGCAAAATAGCACTAGATGCCGTGCGCTCTTGTTACGGTGTTTCATCGTATCCAGTGGTTCAAACCCCAATCGGGTTTGCAACCACTCCTGTACTTTGTGTATGCTTCCTTGTCATCTGTGGTGCATCCGGGGACTAGGATCTGTCTGTACGGGTTCCTAGTCCCTAACGCCTTCTGTATCCCGTGGCGCAGACTCCCTGAGTCTGCGGCTTTTAGAATCCGAGGCTGGGTTTTCAACCGTGAGAAGTTCATGTGGTGGCATTATGAGAGTCCCGTGCCGCTAAGATGTGTCTGTATCCATACAGACATGTCGCGTGAAAAAGTAGAACCCGGGTGATTCATGACACATGTAGGGATGTTGTTCTAAGCTCTTTGAAGCTGACTAGAACACAGTGCAGCCCATCACAGTGTAATAATATGATGAAAATAGTGAATTTGATCAATTGTGTTCTTGGCCATGATAGATACAGTTAGAGAATACCACAAATATATATTCATAAATATGAATATTCACCAAAACCTCAAAACTGATATTCACATTTGTACGAATATTGATGGCAAATATTCATTGCTTAGTCAGCAATATTCGCGAATATTCATGAATATGAATACTCAGCAAATACATTGAGAATTCGGGGGTTTAGCAGCCACCAATGAGTTGCTGAGTGCACTTTTAATGCTATCTTGTGAGTTTAAACATTGTCAAAGACTCATACAAGCCCTTGTCTTGCATGTTCAACCATTTGATTGGCCATCACACTTGCCATGTTCAACCTGTCAAGCAGTTGTCAAAGTAAAGATGTCTCTAAAGTGGTTGGTTTGCATATGAATTACAGATCTAGTTGGTGTAAATGAAGTATGTTCTGGTTCCAGAGAGGAGATGTGTTAAACAGACCCAAATTTACCATGCTTGATTGAAACTTTGGCTGTGTATTACAGCTGCAAATATTCGCGAATATCAACTTTTCTGAAAACTGATATTTGCATTCGCACGAATAGCACAGCCACAGCCATTCACGAATATGAGTATTTGTTATTCGCGAATGTATACTCGAATATTTGTGATATCTGGTATTCGTGGTATTCTCTAGATACAGCAATATAATCCCTCCTGGCTGTATTCCTCTGTTCCCCTAGGCTTTGAAGGTGACTGGACCAGATTGCAACCCATTATAATGCAATAATAGGGTGAAAATAGCGAACTTCCTTTTTTGGACACTAACACCTTGCACCCAAAAAGGAAATTCCCTACATCAGCCCTCCCTGGCTCATAATTCAATTGTTTTGGATGATCTAACCATATAGAGATGTTGTTCTAAGCTCTTTGAAGCTGACCAGACCAAATTAGAGCTCATTACAGTGCAATAATAGGGAGTTTGTGCAAAAGCCGCATGAGCCGCATGCGGCTTTTGTGCATTGTGCAAAGCCGCGTGATAAAATGAAGAATTTGTGAGTGGATTGATGTTGATTTTGATGAGATATGGTAATTTGGGTGCTATCCAGTACGTTGAACCACTTACCAAACATAATATGCATCATTTTTGACATCATTATTTGGCTTCTCTACAGCCGCTGTGCGGCTATGGCCGTGATGCTGCCTGAAAAAGGCCATTCTCCACACTTCTTTTCCCACATGATGCCGGAATCAATGCCAACAGCTTTCATATCACTGATATAAAAGTTTTAAATGCATAATTGATAGGGAGACGAAAGCCGCACAGTGCCACATGCGGCTTTGCACAATGCACAAAAGCCACATGCAGCTCGTGCGGCTTTTGCACAAACTCCCTAATAGGGTAAAAATAGCGAATTTGATAAATTGTGTTCCTGGCCATGATATCTTGGGGATACAGCAATATAGATATCTCCTTACTGGACTACTTTGTTCCCCTAGGCTATAAAAACACCTTCCAAGCAATAGATTATGTGATGATCATTAAAAATGTTGCATTCTGGCCATACAAGGAAATTCCATTTTTGCCCTATTCTGGACCTCTCCATGATGTAAGATATCCCAGAACACATCCTTTGGATCTTTCCTATGCACCGCCATACAGTGATGTACCACCTTTTGGGACGGCCAAATAAAGATTGATCTCAGAGTAATTGAGGCGGGCTCCGGCAGCCAATTTGACCTGGCCAAACACATCTTTGGTACTGAATCTGTGTTCTGTATAACAATTCTGAGAAAATTGGGTGGGACTGGCCAATATCGAGCAGAATCGAGCAAAAATTCTCTTATCAATCATATATCACCACTTGGGACGGCATCACAATCATCATCTATTTGATCTAATCATCAGCTAATTCGCTTCCACTTTGGGACCCATGGACACTGTTCTCCTCCTCGTCCTCGTCCTGCTCGTCTTGTGTGTTTTTTTTGGGTCTGGGCAGCAGTGCCTCAATCTCGTAGTCCGTGAGCTTTGGTTTCAACCACCTGGTCCAGTGTTTCTCCACCTTGGCAGCTGTCTTCTCAACCTCCCACGCTGTGACTCCCGCGGCGTACTTGGCTTGCCTGTCCACATTGCGACTTCGGATCGCTTTGTTGGCGTCTTGCCAAGTCGCAATCCTCCCTGTCTGGACCTCCCTTTCCGCCAGCCTCCTCTCCTTCTCTGCTGCTTCATCCAGTTTCTTCTGCTCATCAGCCTCACACATCTCGAAGAACGCGTCACCCGAGAAGTACTTGGCCTTCCCATCACCCATCTTCCTGTTCCCTGTCTTGCGGTGTTTCTGCTGCTCGGCTGCTTGGAGCTGGGACTGCGCCTTGGAGTTATAAATCTCAGTAACCACGGTCGATGCTTGCATCTCCAGCATCGACCGTTTGCGGCCCATGTCCCGGTTTTCGCTCTCCTGCAACGCCTCAAGCAGCTCTGCCTCCTGCGCCGTCTGAGGTGTGCAATGGAAGAGGCCCGAGTACTGGGACTCAGCCTTGATAGGCGAGATGGTGTAGGGTTTGAATGCAGGGGGAGCAGACATCGACTTCAGTGGGGATGATGATGTGAGGAATGATGCTGATGTTGTTGACAGGCTGTCGACGGCTGCACACATGAACAACGGGGTGGCGGAAGATGTTCCCTGGCTGGTCCAAGGTATGTCCATATCCATGGGCATTGTCTGGAGGTGCTGATAGTCAAGGTAGTCGGTGATCATCCCGCCATGACTCTGATGGGGCTGGGCTGTCGGATGGGGAGGGAGCCGCACAACGATGATTCGAGGCTAGGAGCCATCATGTCTGCTGTAACAATGTTGCAGTTCAGTGGAATTACACCCGTTTTGCAGAAGGCTGCCTTGATATTCAACTCAGTGAGTGTTTTTGTGTGAGCTTCGGCATAGATGGCGAGAAAATTCGACTTCGAGACAACGTGTCCCTCGCGCTCATAGTGATCATGAACTTCGCTCCAGTTGGCCTTGAACCTCGCAAAAACGACCACATTGAGGCCCTGGTAGATGTGCGTGCTGTGAGAGGGATATCCAATCACCTCGATGTTATTTGCCCGTGCATATCGAAGGAATGCAAGTGAATAGTGGGAGATGTGTCTGTCGACAAGGAGAAGTCGACGGCGGTGTGCAGCCTTGGCCCGAGTGTACGCATCCCAGTCTTTAAGCCAGTCGACACTGATCTCGCTGTCAATATAGCCCTTTTTCGAGTATCCGAGTCTTTTCACAGGTCAGTCAAGGCTCAAATCTCAGTGCTTGGTACTCACAAAGCATTCAGTGGGTTATCCTGCTTCCAGCTCGCCTGGAATGCCTCTCCTTTGTAGATGACGAGCAGTGGGCCAGACGTCCCATCACCACATATATTCACCAGCACCGTAATGTTCTCCCGATCCCCGCTGCGCTGCTGGTGCTGCCGCTTTTTACCACTTCCACCAATGACCCATTCCTTCTGACCCAGTCTCTTTTGAAATCCAGACCCGCCGGCGCCGTAAATCAATTCAGGTGGGATTCAATTGTCACCTCCCTTCCCCTCGATAATTCGTGCCAGAAGATCAAAGTAGTGCTCCTTCGTCATGGGGTTGACGGCGCGTGCACGTGACTTGTCCAATGGAGCCGACCAGTAGGTACTCAGCTCCTTGGGGTCGGATACAAATCAATGTGTCCATTGCTTGCTGACACCGGCTGCCGGAAACTCATCGCCCCACCGTGCCCTCACAATCTCATCTACATGTTCCTTGAGCCAACGATGGCTTAGGGGGAAACCGCAGTTGGCGCAATCAATAGCCATTGCAATCACGATGTTTTCCTCCTCGTTGTTAAGCCATCTGTGCTCTTCATGAGCTTCGCGCATGCTTCGGCCTCCATTGACGCGTCGGTGCAGAGTTGATTTTGAGAGCTTGATAATCTTCTTCTTTTTAGCAAGGCATTCACTCTCTGCCTGCCTACACATGTCGTCGAGACTTGGTTGTGCTTGTGAAGAGCCTTGTCCTTTGGCAAAAAATTTGGATTGCGCATTGGAGATAGTGCTCCCAGAGGTCTCCATGAGCCCTGTCCTTCGCACGGTCTGACTTGGCGCGTCTGGGCATGGCTGGGCTGGAGTAGAGGGATGGCAGGTGCGCAACAAGATAATTTGTGTGCGTCAGTGTGATGTGACATACCCCATATAGAGTTCCCCAGCAAAATCCACTGTTTGTAATAGATAGAAGCACTTGGCCATGTTGAAATTGTCCCAGGTGGAGGATGTACATTGGAAACTGAAGTATACCAACTTACAGACCCTTGATTGAATAATTGCCTGCACAAATCCGAAAATGCACATCAAATCATTTCATGTTTTCGGCACTTTTGATGGTGATGCTGAATTTCAATGGGATCTGTTCCCTCGATAATCCTCAAACTATACTACAGTATACCTAAGACATATCACTTTGCATTGGGAAAAACTCCGAGGACGAAACACAAGTAGGGAGGCTGAAAATCGCCATCGTCCCAAGTGGTGGTATTGTCCCAAATGGTGGTACATCACTGTAATGCATTATAGGTACAGTCTCTACATTCCTATGTAGATATACTAGAAAGGTGGGCAGTTGACACCAAGGACACCCATACCCCATGATTTGAGGTGATTATGTATTATATTACCTTTCACCCCATTCAGTATGCCACAGGGTCAAGTAGACCCTTCTGAAGGCTCCTAACACATATTTCAGGCTACTCGTAGTGAGATTAAGTCATGGACGGTGAGTATTGCGGCATTTCTCCACGATGGCACCATGTTTTTAGATGATCCAAAGTGCTGGATGGATGTAGAGTATCCTGATACACATTTATTACCCATCAGTTTGATCAAAGAATCTTGATGGACTGCCATAAAAGGCAAAAAATCTCAAAACCACGGAAAATGCAATTTTCAACTCGATGAGACTATTTTTTTGGTAAAGACCAAATATGCCAAATTGTAGCTCACATTATACTAATCAGCTTGGCAAGTTGAATTGGGGCAAAAGGCATGGCTGTTGATGAGCTAGAGAGCCGCCAAGTTGGCCAAAAATGAGCAAAAATGGCCAAAAATAGCAAAAATAGGCAAAAATGGCCAACTTGCAGGCTCTGTAGTTCATGAACAGATGGACCTTTTGCCACAATTCAACTTGGCACACTTATGAGCATTACCTGAACTACAATTTGGTCTATTTGGTCTTTCTTGAAAAAAATTTCTTCCAGAGTTGAAAATCAGCATTTTTGGTCTGTTGCCTTTTATGGTGATGTATCAATATTTTTTGATCTAATTGATGGGTCTGAAATGTGTTTCTGGGTGTCCTATGTCCATCCAGCACTTTAGATTAGGCCAAAATGATGTTCCATCGCTGAGAAATTGCCAAAACCCACCGTCTATGACTTAATCTCACTACTAGTATAAGAAGACTCTCCAGCCAAAAAGCAGATCAATATAGTATCATAAGCTCGAGATATGTCCGATGACATTTCTGGGTTATTTTATGAATAGGGCACCAAGGAGACCAGTGAGTGCGAAATAGACACTGAGAATGACCAAGTCAAGGTCATTGAGGGTTCCCAGGAAGTCATCCTGTAATATTTTACAATATAGGACTTTGTCCGTAATCCCTTTGATGTGCATGAGATGTCTGAGTCCATGCGGTAATTGATGTGCTCAGAACCTATATAGGAAACACACAAATAACCCCACTTGACTCGTGATTGGTGCAGAAACAGTCCAGAGACTGTTCACAACAACCAACAAACAAATCAAATGGTAATATCTGCACATTTCTGAAATCCCAACGAGTTACAACCCCTAGTACAGGGTCCTGTAAAGGTTGTAGAGAGAGGTTTCGTATCTCAGAGAGACAAAGGGCAAGCTGTGTATAATGTGTTTCTAGACACAGTGGAAACTAGTCTCTCGCAGCCAGATGCTTCAATATAATTTAAACTTGTACCTTGTTTTATTGAAGTCTGTTATCAAGCGCGGGGGTCCGATCAGGGTAAAACCTTGTTACATAATCTGCATAGCCACGGTGGCGGTACCTGTCGTCGCGTCTTCTCTTCCTCTTGCCAGCGACGCGTTTGCGTATTCTCTGTTCGTCCTTTCTCTTTGCAACAACCTAGAGCACACAAATAAATTCATTCTCAATGGATTCCACACCAATTCCGACTCCCATTCCCGGCAAAATAGTCCGCTCGTACACCCGAAAGGCGCTGCTCGACCCCCAATCCGACCATTCCTGCGGCTCCACCAGCGAACTATGATTTGTATAGACCTGAGCCTTCGAGCTGGGTTCCAGTGCCCACCATCTCTGTCCCTCCAGCTCCCGATTTTCCTCATGTTCAGCCACGTTTGTGTGCTGCCGCGCGAACCACAGCAGATATCGTTTCTCGACGTGCTAGACTAGGAGCCAGGCGTCGGCGAGGCCGAGTGCGTCGTGCACCATGAGGGGCTCGTGGCGTCGCGTGTGCAAGTGAAGTGCACGCACGACGCGGACTTCGCAGCGCGCAAACCCCTCCTTGTGTCCCGCTCCCGCTCCCGCCTCGCCGCACGCCGTACTCCGCGCGGCAGGGCTTTGAGGACGTGCGCATGGACGTGGATGCCTCGCCAGTGAAGCAGTCGAGCGGGGGAAAGTTCCACGAGTGGGGGCAAGTTCCACGAGCTCTTGCGGTCGTTCCCCCTGGCGCGGGGGTACCGCATGGATGCGTAGGCGTAGGCCTGCGCCCCTGCTTCCCCCGCTTTTGCCGCTACTTTCGCCACTACTATCTGGCTTGCATTGCATTGCTTGCACATACCGCCCTCAACGCGGCCGCACAGGACGACCAGCAGGCACATCTCAGCATGTGCCCGTCGCTCTGTACACCCTCCCCTCGAAACCAATGAATGCACAATGGGGGCCGTAGTGCACTGCCCCCCCCCCCCCCTCCCTCCTTGCACCCTCTCTTCTTCCTCATCTCATCCCATCATCTCATCTCATCAGCACTCACACTGCTCACAATCTGCACCTGCTCACAATTTGCTACATTATTGCACATCTACTTATTCGCACTTCGCCTTCGGTACATAACCTTAACGCACCTACAACACAACTACTTATCTATTGTATCCCCAGTACCCGCGCATACTTTATGCATTCATTAGGAATAGGAATCAACACAACAGAACAGATGAAATAAATGTAGTTTTTTGGGATAGCCAAATTTAGGGTGGATCTTAAGAATTCGAGACTCGAAAGCTTGACGAGGTATCGCAATCGCAATCGCAATTGCGATTGGTGGGACGGGTAGATCGGTCTGCCTGCGAGTGAGGAGATGGCACGATGTATTACTTAGTATGTACAAGTACAAGTGCTACTTTGTACAAATGCCACATTCCGAGTCGTTCCACATAAGAATTTGAGACTCTCCCCAGCCTCAGCCTCGCTCCGAAGATCCGGAAAGTGAAAGTACAATAAAGCACCTCCCGCGTTTGGCCAATGCAATGATATAGATCTGTGTAAGTATGCTTAAGAAATAAATGGAAATGGCTAGCCAGGCCAGGCCAAGTGCGGCGCGAATTCGGACTGACCCCGAGGTATATGTGGTATAATAGCAATTTAGCTGAGGCGAGCGTGGTGTGGGGTATATTGCGCATGCTTTGCCTCGCGGACGATGTGCAATCACGCGCTTGAACTTGAAGAAGCAGTAATACGCCCTAGACGCGAGGATGTGCCCGGTGAATCCCGGCTTGCAATAATGAGTTAGTTACGGTGTACACACTATGAGAACAAGGCCTCGCACGATGTTATTGGCCAGTCCTTTCGTTGGCGTAACGACAACACCCACAGGGCTCAGGCGCGTACGTAGTCCAGGGGGATAGAGGGCCGGGTTTCGCGTTGTACTCCTTGAGAACCAGGATCGGGACCGAGAACACCGCTGATTTCCCGTCGCCAGTTGCCATACAGCAAAGAACATCGTCTCCGTCGAGAATTGCCGTTACGAGATCTTCTTGTACGGGGCGAAGTCCGTTCGTCCATTCAGGAATCACCTTCTTGACGATGATGCCAATTGTTTTGCGGCCGAGTTCATCCTTCCAGCGGATTCTGGGCGCCATAGAAGTGTCGTGGCATAGGCTAGGGTTGATTGTTGATAGGAATAACAAGAAAACGCGTCCAGATAGTATGGAAAGAGGATGGAAAGAGCCAGAGTTAACGACGCGACGAGGACGCGACGACAGGCACCGCCACCGTGACGGTGTAGATTATGTAACAGGCGCGTACCCTGATCGGGGCCCCGCGCTTAACAACAGACTAAGTGGAAACATAGTTTGCAGAACTTAGGGTGTGGCTCAATTGTTTATTTCAGATACTTTTCGACAAGAACAGTGATTTGAAGCTCAATTCTGGTCTGTTTGCCTTGCAAATATCCTCATTCTCTCTGGAATGAAAAGGCGGTAGGCATCTGATGAATCATTTACACAAACCAGCATGATGTCCTCTCTAAGCATCTGGATTTTGAAATATCTGGCTACTGCCTTGCCAGGCCATGTTTGACCAACTTTTCTGTGATTTGATAAACTAAAAGCTGATCTAGTAACTAAGTATTTCAAGAGTTGCCCAGTTGCCCAGCAAATTCCTAACACCTGATGAAGTGGTATATGAGAGGCCAATATCAAAATTTAGAATCAGACTCACCACTGTTCATCTCCATTGGTACTCACTGCTGCATTGATGTCGACACCCTTCTCAAGAAGGATGCCGATAATCTCTGTGTGGCCTCCAGCAGCAGCAGCCTGCAATGAGCTCCCATATCTTCACCCTTGCTGCATTGATGTTGGCACCCTTTTCAAGAAGGATGCTGACAATCTCTGTGTGGCCTTCAGCAGCAGCAGCCTGCAATGAGTTCCCATCTTCTTCCCCTGCTGTGTTGATGTTGGCACCCTTTTCAAGAAGGATGCTGACAATCTCTGTGTGGCCTTCAGCAGCAGCAGCCTGCAATGAGCTCCCATAGAATCCCCCTGGTGCATTGATGTCGGCACCCTTTTCAAGAAGGATGCTGACAATCTCTGTGTGGCCTCCAGCAGCAGCAATCTGCAATGAGCTCCCATAGAATCCCCCTGCTGCATTGACATCGGCACCCTTTTCAAGAAGGATGCTGACAATCTCTGTGCAGCCTCGAGCAGCAGCAATCTGCAATGAGCTCCCAGAGAATCCCCCTGGTGTATTGACATCGGCACCCTTTTCAAGAAGGATGCTGACAATCTCTGTGTGGCCTCGAGCAGCAGCAATCTGCAATGAGCTCCCACCTTCTCCCCCTGCTGCATTGATATCGGCACCCTTTTCAAGAAGGATGCGGACAATCTCTATGTGGCCTCCAGCAGCAGCAATCTGCAATGAGCTCCTGTGGCCTCCAGCAGCAGCAATCTGCCATGAGCTCCCATATGCTGCATTGACGTTGGCACCCTTCTCAAGAAGGATGCTGACAATCTCTGTGTGGCCTTCAGTAGCAGCAGCCTGCAATGAGCTCCCATAGTATCCCCCTGGTGCATTGATGTCGGCACCCTTTTCAAGAAGGATGCTGACAATCTCTGTGTGGCCTACAGCAGCAGCAACCTGCAATGAGCTCCCACGTGCTCCCCCTGCTGCATTGACATCAGCACCCTTTTCAAGGAGGATGCGGACAATCTCTGTGTGGCCTCCAGCAGCAGCAATCTGCAATGAGTTCCCATCTTCTTCCCCTGCTGCATTGACATTGGCACCCTTTTCAAGAAGGATGCTGACAATCTCTGTGTGGCCTCCAGCAACAGCAGCCTGGAATGGGCTCTCATGTCCTCCCCCTGCTGCATTGGCATCAGCACCCTTTTCAAGAAGAATGCTGACAGTCTCTGTGTGGCCTCCAGCAACAGCGATTTTCAATGAGCTCCCATGCAATCCCCCTGCTGCATTGATATCGGCACCCTTTTCAAGAAGGATGCCGACAATCTCTGTGTGGCCTCGAGCAGCAGCAATCTGCAATAAGCTCCCATCTTCTCCCCCTGCTGCATTGGCATCAGCACCCTTTTCAAGAAGGATGCTGACAATCTCTGTGTGGCCTCGAGCAGCAGCAATCTGCAATGAGCTCCCATCTTCTCCCCCTGCTGCATTGACATCGGCACCCTTTTAAGAAGGATGCTGACAATCTCTGTGTGGCCTTGAGCAGCAGCAACCTGCAATGAGCTCCCATTTTCTCCCTCTGCATTGACATTGGCACCCTTTTCAAGAAGGAAGGACACAATCTCTGCATGGCCATAGTATGATGCTACAATAATCTCTGGGTACTCTGAATGCAGCTGCAATGGGGCCTGGTCCAAGAGAAATTTCGCTGTGTCCACAAGGTTTGCAGCTGCTGAAATCCACAACACAGAGGGTTGTGATGGCCAACCTGAATAATTCCATGGCATAGAGTTCCATTGCCACCTCCAGGAGTACTTTCCCCCAGCCAATGTTTTCTTCCATGGAAAAGCTCCTCTAAGAAACTCCAGAAGAACATTTCTGAGTGGAACTTCAGACTGTCCAGCAGCATGTGCAAGGCAATATTGAGAATACCCCACAAGAGGGGGTAGCTGTGAATGGTAGGCCCAAGATGGCTTCGGATATCCATCAAAGTTGAGGAATGTCAGCAGAGTGCGGGTTATCTCTGTTTGTGCATCTGGGAATAACAGGGGCCTGAATGCTGTCCAGATATTCCTGCGTGGTGTAGTGAACAAGTCGCACCACAGATGACTCTCTGTCCACAATGACAAGTCCAGTGCAGACAGAGAGAATAATATCAATGTCTGTAAGATCCTCCTCCTCATCCAGCTTTCGCATGCCTGGTTTAACAGCAAGAGCAACTTGTAACTCTTCCACTGTTAATGGTCTCTTTGCATTTGCAACCCAAGTAATGGCTGAATGAGCAGTCCTCCTGTCTGCATCACTCTGGGCATCAATTCGCTGTATTGCAATATCATAGCTGCCATAAAGACTCTCTGGAAGGGCATTCAAAGCTTCTCGAACTTCCCGGATTGTATTCTTTGTGCTTAGGGAATCAATGTGAAGCTTGGCAAGAAGGAACCTGGTGGAATTTATTTCAGTTTCCTTCAAACAATGATTCATCACAGCTTACATTCCATCCACAGATTTACTGCTGATTTTTGAATGAATGTCTTCTCGTAGCTTGGGTTGCCTCTGGACATGCTCGTACAGGCGTGGTGAAAAGTCAATCCGTGCATTGACAAATTTTTGAATATCCTCTGGCATTGCACCAATCTCTAGAGTTTCAACATTTGGAAGAGTAGGGCCTGCAGGAACATGGGGTCGGGAAGTGACCATCAAGTTCACATTGAGACTGAGACCCATCTGTTGTATGAGATGTTTGAGTAGGATGAAACGTTGATCCTCGGGATATTCATCAATGGCATCAATGACAATAAAGACCTGTGAAAACTCCTTCAGGCTAGAGCTGAGGATCTCAGCAACTTCCTGCAGTGATGGTGCAGTGCCCTTTGCCTGGTGCTGCTTGTATAAATTTCCTGCCATGGAGCCGATGTCCCTGTCAAGGACAAGCTGTCTCCAGAGACCTGCCAGAAGTTTGAGTAGTGATTGCTGGTCAGCTTCCTTGTGATTCAAATAAATGCAAGCAACACCAATATCCTTGTTGTTTCTGAATGCAGCACGGAGATGATCCACAACCATTGATCTAGGATTATTATAATCAGTTGTAATCACTCAATGTAGAAAATGCACACACACAAGGATGGTTTTCCCTGCACCTGCTGTAAATTCCAGCTTGGTCAGCCCAGGAGCATATGAGAGCAATGAACTACATACGAATCCCATGGCACCAAAGTGTCCTTCCAGAACCACATTCCCATTGTTTGAAGAGGTCATTTTCAAGAAACCATGTACCAGTCTCCTTCAGCCGAATCCCCGAAATATCTGCCTGTCGTAGAAAGAAATTGATTGGCGAAAGCCAGTCAATGATTTTTTTGCGTTCTTCTTCCTTGTTGCCGTAATTAAAATTCACGGTGGGACCTTGGCCAGCACCTCCATGACCACCCTGTCCTCGCCCAATACCCTCTCCACCATCGCCTCCTTTGCCTCCTGGGTGAAATAAACATGGATGTTAATATACTACTAATCAAATTCTCTCGCACCATGGATGGTAAGGTGGAGTTCACTGGGTGGGAGAGCCATGTCCATTCTGAGTAAGTGGGGGATCTTATGTATGAGGTATGTCAGCCAATGCCAAAGGTCACATATAAGACCGAACCAACCAAAGAGGATATATTGCTGCTGTAGACTTGGGGTTGTAGCACGAAGAATGTATTTGAGCAAAGACAAAGATAAGGGATGGGTCGCCGAAGCACGCTGGCGCCAGTGGGCTTTAAGACAGAAGGCCGTGGCGGCAGATCCGGGGAAGTGGCCTCATTGTTCCCGCCCAGCATCTGCGGGAACGTCGAACTTTGATTGATGTGGAGCTTGGACGGTGACAGCCAGCTGACAGCGACACTTCCATCTTATTATGGGGCTCCCGCAGAAACTGCTGTAGTACTGCTCGAAATGCAAATCAGTCGATTTTTCAGCTCCATGTCGATGTGCAGGAGGATAATAGCTAGAGTGCTCAGCGTGAGGACTTGGAGGTGTTACGTGGTCGCCGCAGTGTTCAGGTGCAGTACTTACGTGTGCCAAACTTGGGGTTGACAGCAGTGCTTCTGCAATGATAGCATCTCGCACTGACAGCGAAGATTCAGTATTGAACTCCAATTCAAAGATAGAAAATAAACAATGTGGAATGCAGGCAATGAACTAGGGTACTTGTTGGAAATGGAGTCCAACCTGTGAGACGAGGAGGTGCCCACTAGCTCCCTTTTCGACCGGATCGGTGGGCGTACCGTTAGTATCGCCGTCTTAATCTTCGATCAGACCCCGATCATAGCTCCACATGCACCCTAGCTCCTCGCTCGCACAGGTATTCCCGTCTCGGTCGTTTCCGGCTTTGATGGTATATCTTCTCGGTTCTTACGCCCGGTGCCAACGCCACCACATCTTTGACTCACACGACTCCGACCAGCTCACCTTGGCCTGCACACCGTCGATGGCGAGTATGCCACCGCTGTCCTCGCTTTCCCACGTGTCCTGCGCCCGCCTCGTCCACCATGCCTCTCGCCGCCGCCGCTGACCGCATTTCTGAAGGCCCGCGCGCTCCTCTCACGCCGACCTGTCTCGGATGCGCGCACCGATCACCGCGAAGCAACGATGTCGTTCCTCGGGGAACTGGGCTGCTTGAGCACCGGCGGCGATGCGATTCACCCGCGTCGCGCTTGTAATCTACGGTCTACGGCGCTCGCGCCCGCCTCCTTGGTATCGCTCCGACGGGTCCACTTCGCGGACGCCGTCAGCGCCGTGGTACTTTTCCCCAAGCATGTCCTCAGGGCTGTCGTCTTTGCCGACAGATTGGGACCTGGAACGCATCTTGAGCGCCATTAGGCCTCGGTCCCGGAGACCCCAGCGAATCCTGGAATGGGAACAAGGTGCATACACCTGCACGTCCTCCTTTTACCAGATAACTTACACTTCTGCAATAGGTTCGATGCTGCTCAGGCCACCGCGGAATGCACGACAGGGCGCACGTTTGGAAAGGTACGTCATTCCCACTCCTTTGCTTTCTACCAACGCCCTCATCTTGTGCAAAAAAACTCAGGCCAATGCTTCCACTGTCACCATTCGATGCCCTGCTTAATGCGCAACAATTGTGCATGGCGGTTAGTCTCCGGCCGCCTCCCCATACCCTCTACATCCCGCTGCCATATCGTCAAGCATCGGGTAGCACAGCACCCCGCCCGTTCATCAACCACACCGTCCGTAGTACCCCGCTCATCAATGGACGATACGAGCTCCTGACGACCGGCGCACACATCCCCCCATGCTGAGCCCAAGCTATATTGTTTCCCTCTCTCCCGCCCTTCCCTCCGGCTCCCAGGCCCTCGATCTACCTTCGCTGGCTGTCTCTACAGCCCCGTCGCCTCCATCCGTCTCTCCACCATGTTATCTCCACCCATGCGTCGATTTCTCCGCATGTCGCGTCTCCATCCACGCGCCTCAGCTGCAGCAACCTCTCTCCCCCCATCCAACGACGCTTCTCCCGCAGTACCTTCAGCGAGCCCCTACGCATTCACCTTTGGCGCACGCAAGCTACAATATGTCTTCGAAGCGGTCCACACGCGGGCAAAATACGCACGTTGCGTCCAACGAGCTGGTCGTGTCCGCGACGCCCACCATGTCCCGCCCACATCCACCGCCGCGTTCTCGTCCACACCCCGCGCCAGGTCATCAAGATCTTGCGACCCAAGCCCTCACCACGCGCAGGGCACGTCCCATTTACGAGCATCCGGTTCTTCGGCGATTGCTTCCCCCACACCCCCGCTCTTAACGCACGACCCACGCACCTCCCCGCGCCTTCTCAGCGGGGACTCGATGCCCATCCTGTGTTTGCGCAACGTCTTCACCTATTGCCGCCATTCTGCGCAGTCGCTCTTTCACCATGCTTCTACCCGCGCTTGGCGGCAACCCCCAGGGATACCGCGCTATGACCGGCCCTCTATCTCCCTTATCTAGGACCACCTACATGTCCTTTCTGAGATCGCCGTGTCGAATACTCTGCATACTGGATTCCTACTTCATCTGCGTCGTAGTCAGCAACGTCTTCGATTTATAATTCAGGCCATATTTTGAGCCGTATACTTTCAGATTCATCTCGCGTTGCAGAATATATTCAGAAAACAAGAATTTCGTGCATGTATCTAAGTGGAAATTTTATTACCTAGCGCAAACAGTGATTACTATCCAGGAACTCAGTAGCAGTGTCTGTGACGGTCCGCATCGGTGCAACTTGAACAAATCTTGAAAGGACATTTGAATGACGGCTTGAATAGTGCTTGAATGGTGCTTGAAGAAGGGATTGACGACGCAAGACTCGAGTGGTTGATAGCGGACTTGATGGTCTTGAAGGAAGAATTGACACTTTCAAGAATGCTTGATGCAAGGGCTGAAACGCCAGCGCACCGTACCCGAGCGACGCGTACAGGGCCTGGTCGGCGGTGTAGCCGACGTTCCAGAAGATCGTCGACGAGTAGAACGAGATGACTGCGGCGCGTGGTCAGCAAAAAAAAAAAAACCTTGGATGGGGGGGAACGCACTGTTGATCCCACACATCTGCTGCGCCAGCATGACCGTGCTCGCGCCGTAGTTCGCGCGCCGGATGCGGGGGACCTAGTTCTCTTAGTCTTTATCCAAAAAAATTGCGCGGAACGCGAAACGCACCGTGAAGCAGTCCTTGAGCCGGCTAAAGTAGTTCGCGCCGCGCGCCTCCTTGATCTCCTCCTGGTAGATAACGTAGGAGTAGTAAAAGTCGCGCGCGGCGATGATGGGGTGCGCGCGCAGGCGCAGGAAGGAGCCGAAGGCCTGTGTGCGGGTCAGCGTGCGTCCGTCGCCCAAACACGAAGGAAAGGAAAAGGAAGAGCGCGCGCACCTTGTCGTGCTTGCCCTTCTTCATGAGCCACCGCGGGCTCTCGGGGCAGAACCAAATCCCGATGACGAGCAGGAACGCGGGGATGAACGCGCTGCCGAGCTGCAGCCGCCACGAGATCTTGCCCGTGTCCTTGACGATGATGTTCGCCGCGAAGCCCGCGAAGATGCCTAGTAGTCCGGTCCCCGCGTCAGCTCCGCAACGTCCTTCACATAGGCACAAGGGGAAGACGCACCAAACGTGACCCAGAGCTGCCAGAACATGACGAGCGCGCCGCGGATGCGCGCGGGCGCGAGCTCGGAGGAGAAGATGGGGATGGTCGCGTTCTTGGCGCCGATGCCGATCCCGAGCACGAAGCGCACCGCGAAGAGGGCCTGGGAGCGCGTCAGCGCGTGTTAGGTTGTTTGAGGGGACGCCACACACCTGCCATGAGTGGGTGAAGCCGGACGCGATGGGGGTGGCGAAGAGGCAGAGGGCGGTGAGGAAGATCTCGCCGTGGCGGCCGAGGTAGTGGTTCAGCGGGTCGACGATCCACGCTCCACTGCGTCGATAATCAGCATCAACGGAGTGGGAAGAGATGGAATAGAAGGCACGCACACCAGCCCCGCGCTCAGGAAGATGATGCTGTTCACCGCGCCGACGATCCACTTGTCCGTGCCCGTGCCCGCGATGCCAAACTCCTCCGGAAAGCTCAGGTTCGCGCCGTTGCTCCCGGTCTGGTCCCAGCCCTGCGTCGCGGCGCCGACGGCGCACAGGATGATGCTGTACCACATGGTGAAGGGCCCGTGCCACTTGTGCTCGCGCTCGTACTCGAGCGCGGCGAGCTCGTCCTCGGGGAGGGCGACGCCGGAGAAGTTGGTCGGGTCGCGCGCGAAGAGCTCGGTGTGCTCGGCGAGGTTGTTGGCGGAGCAGAAGGCCTCAACTTCGGAGACGACTTGGGCTTTGCTGATGCGCTGCAGAAAGGGGTCAGGTCGGCTCCTTACTCGGCTCGAAGACTGACCTGCAGCGGGTTGTCGACAATGTTCATCGCTGAGCTCTTCGTCTGCTCGACGTGCACCACAGATTCGGCCTTTTCTTTCTCGGACATGGTCGTCGTGTGGGTCGTCGGGTCGAAGAAAAGACGAGTATGGAGTCCCTATTTAACAACCGCGCGTCTGATTCAACCCCGTGTTGGAATTCCGCCCGTTCGGATCTCCCGACTCACCCCACACTCCAGATGGGGGTCAAGTTACCTCCGGTTGCGGGGTCGCCATGCGGGGTGGAAAAATTACGTGGGAGCCGCAATGGCCTTCAACACTTTGTACAGACCAGCCAAAGACAATGTACAGCGCGCAGCGGCGTTCCCAGCGAGCAGGCGGAGGCGGCGACGGCGGCGGGTCAACGAAAACGCGAACACTTGAAACAGAGCATGACATCACGATCGATGAGGTCATGCTGTCCCCCCGCGCCCCACGGCCCACCGACCGTCGGTGGCCGCATAATCCAGTCCCCGACGCTGCGCCCCAGTCTCCTACCTCCACGGCCCTCGAATAAAATGCACGCCCCATCATACCGCCCCATATGTTCACCGCCGATCCCCCATCTCATTCTGGATCCGGACTTTACAAAATTGTTCCCGCCCCGCTAATTATCAAGCGCTGTCGGCCGTCAGTTAATCACGCTGTATCGTCCCGCTGTATCGTAACACTTTCGTATACATATGTAACACCCCGCCCGCACCGCGCTCCTGCAACTATAGCCAAACTACCGCGCGAAACGCGTCAGAGCCGGTATTTCATTTCTGCGACGGCGTTTGCGATTGCCTCGAGCAACGGATCCAGGTCGTGTGCGCGGATGTGAAAAAAATATAAAACTGTTCGCATCAATCAATCGATCGAGGGATCAATATCGATCAATCAGCGACTTTGCCGGTCGGTACTTTCGCGAAAGGGATGGGTGCCGTTATTCGAGGTCGCGTCCGTCTGTCAATTCCCTCCCGCCCATGTCGCGTCTGGAGCGGCGGGAGAGGGTGAACTGTGCGAGTGCCGTGTCATTAAGACGCGTTCAACGCGCCCTGGCACGCTCCGGCGCGTCCGTTTTACATACGGGTCTTGTCCCGTAAAATGACTCACAAAATTGTAACTCTTGTTCGAATCAATCAACAGCTTTTACCGGTCCATACATCCGGTACTGTAACGTTATATTCCGGGGTCCGGGGTTGAATGAGCCGAGCCGATCCCCAGCGCCCTTCCCCTTCCTGCCTGTCGCGTCGACGTCTGCAGCGGCGAATTCGAAGGAGATCTAGTCGGACATCGACACGCGTTGCATCGCACCTCCTCGGCCGTTAATCGTTAAACCTGTGTGATATAACCCAACATGAAAATAAACACAAGAAAAAAGAAGCGGGGCAAGCGCTGGCAAGCGTCGCGTGCCCTGACAAGCTGTTGATTCGAATTTCGAACCGCATTCTTTCGCCAAGGGAGCTTCCATTTGTTCCGCACACCGCACGGAGATCGACGCATGGCAAATGTCCAAGTCAAACAACGTCGCGGCACACGACCGTCTACTCTAGCACTGACTGCCATACTGATTGACTGTAGTTTGTACAGTACAGTTAGTTGCCTCGCTGTAACAAGTAACACTGACCAGGCTCGAATCGAATTGCAATTAGCCTCCGAATCCATACAGCCTCGATCTCATGTAAGATTCTGAAAAAAACTGTTGCACGGTGCACCCTTTCACGCGATTCATACCATAAGTAAAATTAAAGTACATTCGCCAACGAAGAAAAAAAAAGCTTGAACAGAGACCATCAGGACCCGCGCCCGGATCGAACGGTGCCCACTTGACCTTCTCATTGTAGAATAATGCATAATGCAGTGTGGGTGCAGACCACCTGCCACGGGTCTTGTTCTACTCTAGCTAGAACAAGTTGAACCTGGATGAATTGAACGGGATGGGATGGAATTCAGGCAGATTTGAGCCCTGGAATCTGAACGAAATCTGTTCAGCTAAGCTTGAAGCTACATATGTAAGAAGAAAAATAAAAACTCCTGATTCGTTTCATAGATCTATCCGCTGACCACAAATGCCAAAAACAAATCATGTCCCAAATAAGACCCGCGCCCGAATCGAACGGGTGCCCGCCTACGTAGTTCAAAGATCCTTTATAGAGTGCAGGTGCAGACCGGGTCTTGTTCTACTCGAGCTGGAACAAGTTGAACCTGGATAGGTGGGTGGGATGAGTGAATATCAGAACAATTTGGAAAAAAACGAGAAGACATTAGGTTCAGGGGCCAGGACCCGTGCCCGAATCGAACGGGTGCCCACTTGACAATAATTAATGATAATAAGTGTGGGTGCAGCCCATCTGCCGCAGGTCTTGCTATACCTAGATTTGAACCTCGATAGGTGGGATAGATTTTGCAACAAGGAGTGGGAATTAGAGGCTATTTGAAACGGCTTTTTTGACGTTTTTTCTTGAAATTTGGAGCCGTGATCTTTGAAAAACTAAGCGAGTAGACAGGTGGAGCTCTACCCAAATCCGGAACCCGCCCCGGATTTTGGGCTAAATCTCCGGCTCATTTGTGCCTTCTATGTGCCAAAAAATACACTAACTTGCTGGTGACGCGTACACATTTCCCCGTCCCAAAAATTGCGTTGACAGCTTGCCAGAAAGGTGTTCAAACCAGGTGCGCATCTGCCGAAATGGCAGTGTGAGAACGTGGTGGAGCGCTTGGCTTAAAATTTGCACCTTGAAATTTGGATTTTAAAAGTGGCAACGAATAGCCTCTATTGGGACGCGTCGTGGAAGACACTTCAAGACGGGCTGATCGGAAATGAACTCGAAGAGAAGAACAAGGAGCGGCTCGTGTGCGATTCTGTTCCTGCCAAGTTGTTGATTCGAATTTCGAACCACATCTTTTGCAATTGTCAAAGGGAGCTTTCATTTCTGTTCCGCACACCGCACGGAGATCAACACCGTCGGGGCGCACGACCGAAGCCAGCTTCCAAGTTAAAGGTCGATCCATCAGAGTCCGTCTGCTGCCTACTGTACACAGCAAGCAGTATTACTCACTTGAACTGTATATTCCCCCGGCTGTACTGTTGACCCTCGAACCAAATTGGAATCTGAACAAAAACTCTGGATCCACAGAATTCAGCGAAGTATATAAGAGGAAAAAAACAGTTGCGAAATCATGATTGAGTACGACCCACACCCAAATCGAACGGGTGCCCACTTCGCCTTTCTTGGCAATGAGTGTGGGTGCAGACCATCTGCCACAGGTCTTGTTATACCGAGACTTGGACTTGGTTGATTGGGATGGAATTTTGGAAGCAGGGAAAGAGTGTATACAGGCGAGGCACCCCAAGACCCGAGCCCGAATCGAATGGGTACCCACTTGACAGTTGTCGCCCTGTTATGCAATGTTGGTGCAGACCATCTGCCACGGATCTCGTTATGGCTAGAACTAAACCTGGATGGGTGGGACGGAATTTGGGAAAAATGCAGAAAAAAGTATAATGACAAAGGTAAGGACTCGTGCCCGAATCGAACGGGAGCCCACTTGGCATTCTGATCAAATAAGGCTCGAATTATGCAATGTAGGTGCAGACCATCTGCCACAGGTCTTCACATGCTTAGAATTGAACCTCGATAGGTGGAGTGGTATTTTAGGGGGATTGAGGAAAAGATATATACAGGCGTGGCATCCCAAGACCCGAGCCCGAATCGAACGGGTACCCGCCTATGTAGTTCCAGAGTGCAGGTCCAGACCATCTGCCACAGGTCTTCTTACACTCCGCGAAATGTGATGTATCGGTGCTCCTGAAGATGATCTTGATACCATTAGTATACAAACAAAAATAAGAGTGCTTGAAATTGTACCTGATCCAACAAATGTGTTGGACTGAATCGGCAACCTGTATAGTGAGTACCAGAAACAATTACATGTCTTCTGATATTCCCCGTTCCAACCGGAGTTGACGTGCGACTGATATTTCGACTGATACCGTGAGAATCAGTGCCGGTTTACGTCTCCCGAAGATGCCGTATCAGCGGCAGTATCAGCCGCCGGCCTGATATGGCGGGAATCGGGTGATAGTCTTAGCCGCGCTGATTCTTTCCGTATCGGATCCGCAGCCGATACTGCCGCTGATACGGCATCTTCGGATGCACATAAACCAGCACTGATGCTTTGAGTATCAGTCGAAATATTAGTCACAGATAAACTCCGGCTGAAGCGGGGAATATTGGAAGCCCTAGATTTGTTTCCGGTACTCGCCATACGGGTTGCCAAATCTGTCCGACTCATCTGTTGCATATCAGGTACAATTTCTGCTTCTCTTATTCTCATTCATATACTAACGGTATCAAGAACATCTTCAGGGGCGCAGATAAATCACATTTTTTGGAGGGCTTATGGCTAGAACTAAACCTGGATGTTGGGTAGGATGGAACTCAGAGAGATTTAAATGTAGAAAAAGTGGCTCGCCACCTGCACCACCCGCATGGAGATCGCCTTTGAAATGTCAAACACTGTCGGACACACACACACAACCAAACCCACCTTCCGACCATTAGCCTGTTTGCGATGCAGCCATTGGAGCCACCACGTGGCTGATTTGCGTTGCGAAAGTTGGTGGCTCCACAACAACGTCATTTCGTCTTCCACTCACTACACACCAGACTAGTTTCTGTCTACACAATGTAAACACGTTCCAAGACCTGTACCACGGCGTGTTGAAGCCCTGCACAGGCAAAATCCAAGAAGGCCCACTCTCCCAGTCCCGACTGGGACATAAATTCGCAGGATTTCGTGTGTAGTCCTTCAAGCGAACACTCTCCAAATCCATCAGAGAAGGAGGACAGCCCCTTCATTCCAACTGGGACTCCACCCCCCTCGCCATCCCCCCACAACGACAATGACAGAGGCTCGGAGGCTGAGCCTGAGAACGATGATCTGACCGGCCACCAAGTGAACTCTGTTCAGTCCGAGAATGCGCTGTGGTAAGGACCACGGTGTCGCTATCAAAAAGTATATGATTTGAATTCGACTGTGTTCGTCCTCCAGAGGGGAAAGTATAGTCAAATGATAGGGAGGAAGGTTGGTGCGCGAATTGGCTTTGTGTGAGCGGTATGTGTGTATATGTGTGTGAATGGTAATTTGTGGAGACCGTTCGTCTCCTAGGTGCGAGCGAGCATAGTGGACCTGCTATTAGCCAAACAAGAGAATATACTAGACCTGGTTCCCTGTACGAGTGTACCAGAACCCTAAATGTGTTGCCCTGTCTGCTTTTCCTTGGTGTGCTCTTCCCCTTAGAGCCAGCACTGGATGTGCAATGGATGTTGCACAGACAATGACACCGACGTCGTTCGGACCGTAGGCAAGACAATTGGTCTCGTTGGGTACGGATGGCAGTTTTGGATGTGATGGCTTCTCTCCGGGCCTGTCTTCTACAGAGCGATGCTCGCAAAAATGGTTATCCTGGATATGTGACACCAGGTCCGGTGAGGAGGGACCCTGCTAATGGAGGTGTGGGAGGTGAGACACTGATGAGCGGGTGAATGTAGGAGGTGTGGCCTGTCTCCGGCCGCGGGGGCAAGGGACAAGGGTGCACGAGACGAGGTACGAGTTCGGGGGAAGGCTGGGAGTACCCCTTAGATTGAGTGAGACTTGTACAGTGAGTGGGGAAGACGCCCTGGATGCTACTCTTGTAGGCTGAAAAGTACTGACTACTCCTACTAAATGCGCTCCCTTTTATACCTCCTTGATGACTTCCCACGCTTCCAGAGGCGCAATGCAGGGTGCAAGTGTTTCCAGGGGTCAGGGAACGTTATGAGGCATTTCGGGGTGTATGTACGGCAGGAGATGAGGTGCCTCTCTTGAGGAGACCAACTGTCTGCGGTCGAGTATAAAGCACGGTGGGGCCGGACGACCTCGGAATACATTTGGAGCTTCAGGCACAGCCTGGTGGTCACATCGAAAGGTGCTTGAACGGCAAGGAGAGAGGAGAGACAAGTGGTCTCCCTCGGCTAGTCAATGCGTTGTGTGAAGTGGGACATAGGCAGTGGTCGAGATAACCTTTGCCTTGTCCGATGGGCTGCTGTCAGGCATGGGGTAAGTCCGCCCGGTGCGAGAGATCATCTGGAAACGGTAATAGGGGAGGTCATCCACGCGTTGCGTCGTGGGGGGGTGGGGGTCTAGATGTCCGGGGACCGGTCATATCCGGCCGACAATTACAGGACGTGATCAAGTAGTGAAGTGCGTGATCCATGTGGTGGGGAGAGCATCAGTCTCATTCGTTGGTGGTGTGTGTTCTGAAGGTCGCTCGCTGCGTGCGTTGTGGAAAGGATCTGAGAGGCGGGAAACATTGTATCCTGCTGACGATGGTGTGGAACGGGTTTGAGCGGTGAAGAGAGCGATCCGGATGGTGGGGAGAGTGTTGGTCTCGCTCAGAAGCTGCTTCCGGTAACATAGAATCCTGTTTAGGAAGATCCGTCGCATATGTCCAAGCTCGTTCCGTCATCATATAGATGGTCTGCAGGGGCCATGAGGCGACAAGCAGTGCATAGCACGCTCGGAGACCTCACAGCGTGCAGTCAGCCGTGGTGTCCTTGGCAGGACTGAGTGCTCATTCAGAACGTCAACAAGCTTCGTCCCTTCGATGCTACCTGCGGTGACGCCATCAGGAAACACATGGGATGACTTTGCAGTGGAGCTGCTCAAAGACAGCGCACTTAACGGCACACCCATTAATCGAACCGACACAGCGTGTCGCACCTGCTTCCAGAAGCTTGTCAAGGCTCACAAGATGAGTGATCCCTTCACTCGCATTAGTGCATTTGCTGAAAACATAAAGGCGGACCAGACATGTTCGCTCCAGAAAATGGGGACTGATGAGGAAGTCAATAACCATATCGAGGTGCGTGCCTCGAAAGACTAGCCAGCCTAGACTCTTACTTATATCCCGTAGCTATTGACTCAGGTTGTCGAACTTGTCCATGCACACGAACTTGAGAAGAATGAGAAATCTGCAGCTGCCCAGAAGAAAGATGGAGTCGATGTCACTGCTGCCTCTGAATTATGCGATGCAGCGATGAAATCATTAGTTTGTTGCGACACGCTAACGGATGTTGCACAGCTCGAAGGAGCCTCGGTGTGCGAGAAGCAGGGTCAGAGGAAACACAAGTATGTGCCACAATTTATTACTGCCCGACTCCCCTGCCTGATCTGTTAGGCGCTCTTGTGCCGTGGATTCGGACAAGGAAAACACATCTGATGATGAAGTCAAACCCAAGAAGAAGTGTCGCAACCGGCTTTTGGAAATAGTGCAACAATGCAATGCTACGGATGCGGAGCGGCTTTCGAAAAGCGCAAGAGGTTGATGAGAAATGGCATGCGGATAGGGAAGGACACAGGTTCGGGTCAACCCGGCGGGTTTTCGGGTCGGGTCAGGCGGGTAAGGGTCACGGGTCAGCTGTTTTCCAGACCGGAACCCGTGGGGACCCGTGGGAAAACAGGCAGGTGCTATAAAGTCATTATAAATATATGAGTAAACAAGTTTTTTGAAGCCAAAAACTGTATAGAATATCATATGGACTCAGAATTCACCTTGGACATAAAGATTATTGCTGGAAATCTCCTGCTGCGAGGTTTCCAGGCTCCCATCACGCTTGGCACGGTCTTGCCGATGACCCGTGAGCAACCTGTAAACCCGCGGGTTTGGGTTTGGGTTTTCCGGGTAGGGGTCCGGGTTGGCTGTTTTATACCCCAACCCGTACCCATGTCCATCACTACATGTGGAGCTCCAGCAACTACAGCAGTGTTCAATCAACCTTCAAGAAAACCTTGTTGCGGGTTTCGGAAGGCTTACCGAGGGGATCAATATCCTTGTTCAAGGCCAGGAGGCCGAGAACCGACATCGCGTTGAGGAATCAGAATGCCACCACCAAGATGCTGAACAACATGCAGGCTCAGCAGATTCTGAGCGCTATGCAGGTCTGCTTCAAGCCCTTGTCTCAAACCGTAACAATTGGTATATCTTCAATTCATTGTTGTTCGCTATCAGATTCCACTAACTTATCAACACACAGACTACAAATTATTCCTCGCTATCTAGTTCATTATCATGTATGTCATTTTCTCCCCAGAGAGAGTCCAGGCACCATGCATCTAACTCTGCCTTGTCGATAGGACCCCCTGTAAAATATTCTGCCAAAGTTGGCAGCTTGCAATGAAAGTATTGTGAAATCTGTGGATGATGGAGAATGGTGTGCACATTCCCGAGTAGTATCGCAATCAGGTAATATAAACTGCATGGCAATAATAGAACCTTTTGATTCCGTGCGAAGTCGAGGAAGGGGAATTGTTGAGTGACCTCTTTGAAGCACCATTTGACAGGCTCTCGGCAGTGGCTCATTGTCGAGTTGAACATCGATTGCTCAGCCGTGACAGCTGTGCCTTTGTATGGGCAGAGGACATGAGCTGAGACGGTGTATGCCAGATCACCATAGATGAACAGCACTTGCCCGTCGGGGGTCCAGAAATGTTTGTCAAGGATCGCCATTGAGGCCACTCTGCTGAAAGACAGTTTTGTCATGCCGCTGTCCCTCAACTGGACCATAGATATGGATGACGATGCCATCGGGGGTGAGGACTGCATGATACTTCAAGCAGTGCATGTGTTTCCACCCATTGTACAGGATCCGCTGATTTCGGACTGGGCGTGCATTTTCGTGGAGGGTACCATCAATCATTGCAGGTATCAAATTGAGAGGGGCACCATTGAGGTGCACAATGGATGCAAACTCCATGCAGCCGGTTCGGATCGAAGCACAACAAATGCTTCCACCGCTCCCATAGTAACGTCGTGGTAGTTTGGGTGATTCACGAGAAGCATGATCTTTCCCACCCAAACTGCATCTCGATGTCGACCAAACAGGAAGTATGGGTGAGATGAGAAAGGAGCATGCACAGTGTCGTCACACGATCCTCTTTGTTACCACTTTGGTTGCAGCGAATCACTTCCAGAAGATCTAGGGTGTCGACAAGCTGATGTACTTCCTCCCCTGTAAATCTTTGGAGGAAATATTTGCTCAGTATACTCGCTAGAAGGCACCGCACAATACAGAATCACCAGAATTGCTCTAGCCAGATGTCATCACCCAGCGTATTCAAGTCTACGTGACCACCTGGTCGGAAACAGCCTTCTTGGGCAATCCATCGCTCGTCTAAGGCCTCTAGAAGATTGGTGAGAAGTGTGTTGAATGCAAGAGTTGTTTCTAATAGCTCAGTCTCCATTCCGAGTCAGTCAGAATGAGAGAAACATGAAGACAAAGAAAATTAACTGAGCCATCAGCCATCAACTTTTGCAATGCAAATCAGCCACTTGGTGGCTCCAATGGCCACATCACAAACACTCTATTAGCAGCTCATGTGATGTTGACCGTTGAACCTCGAGCCTGAATCAATGTTGGACTCCGAATTCGCTAAGCTTGAATCCAGCCTCAAAAAAAAAGAAAAAAAAAGCTCCTGCTGCTCCAAATTTGAACGTGATTCAAATGTTGACAATATGTTCAAATGCCGAAAGAAACAAAGGACAGAACAACAACAGACAAAAGGACAGCGAGGATGCCAAGACCCGTGCCCGAAATCGAACGGGTGCCCACTTCACTTTTGTTATGGTAGGAAATGAAGTGTGTGCAGGCCATCTGCCACAGATCTTCTTATGGCTAGAAATAAACCTGGATGGGTGGGACAGAATTGAGGGGAGAAATTCGAAAGGGAAAAAAGCATCAGGAAAGATAGTATAAGACCTGTGCCCGGATTGAACGAGTACCCACTTGAGAGCTTCCCCACGTTCAATGAAGTGTAGGTGTAGATCATCTGCCACAGGTCTTGCTATATCTAGAATTGAACCTGGATGGGTGGGACAGAATTAAGAGGAGAAATTTGAAGAGAAAAAGACGACAACAGATCCATAAGACCTGCACCCAAATTGAACGGGTACCCACTTGGGAGCCTCATCATGTTTAATGAAGTGTAGGTGAAGACCATCTGCCACAGGTCTTTTGATACCTAGAATTGAACCCCAGTTAGTGCAGTTGACATTTCCAGGAGCCAAAGAAGACAAAGAAGAAGGAGAATCCAGAACAGTTTAAGACCTGCACCTGAATTTACTTCGTATTTAAGTATGTTAACCTATAGAGTGTGGGTGTAGACCATCTGCCACGGGTCTTGATGTGCCTAGAATTGAACCTGAATGAGTGTGATGGAATTTGGAAGCAGGGAAAAATTGTATACAGGTGAGGCACCCCAAGACCGAGCCCAAATCGAACGGTACCCACTTGACACGTCTTTTGCTGTTTTGTGAAGTGTGGGTGCAGACCATCTGCCATTTCTTGGAATTGAACCTGAATGGGCCGTTTAAATTTCGGGGAGGGGGGGGGGGGGATTTGAATAGTCTGTTGTTAAGCGCGAGGTCGATTGGGGTAAGCACTTGTTACATAATGTGCACAGCCACAATACCTTTTGCACCTCCAACTGCAGAACTACTATGAGCAGTTTCTGCCCAAGGGTTTTGGGACAAAATGTGCCCTAATAGCCTCACTTTGTGTGTAAAATATTTAAACTACCAGAATACAGTAGTCCGAGAAACAGCACATGCAAGGGAGAATTTACCTTTTTTGACATGTGCAAACAACATCCCAATGCAAAAAGTGATTCATGCAGCGAGTAAAATTAGGAAAGATACAAAAAAAAACTAGTAGTATGTGTTCTCCCCCTTCGCCTTGTAAAGTGTGTGTACCCTTCTGGGCATCAATTCATACAATTCGGCAATTTAGTCCTCATCCATCCACACCCACTCCTCCTGCAAAGCACACCATAAATCCTCCTCTCCTGAGGGCAGCGGGTGCCGAGCTCATACCATATGGTCGAGACGGTCCCAAATGTGCTCAATAATGTTCATGTCGGGACTGGAGGCTGGCCACAGAAGCACATCAAAGTTATTTTCGCAAAACCAGTCTTTGACAATATGGGCCGTGTGCTTGGGATTGTTATCCTGTTGGAAATAGCAGTCACAGAGGTCCAAGTCGAGGTCATCGAGGGTTCCCAGGAAGTCATCCTGTAATATTTCGCGATACAGGACTTTGTCCATAATCCCTTTGATGCGCATGAGGTGTCTGAGTCCATGTGGTGTGATTATGTCCCACACTGTGACCTTCCCCCCGCCCCCCTTCACCTTCTTCTTTGTGAATCATGGATCTAAACATTCATTGGGCCTCCTCCAGCACCACTCCACCCCTTCCGACCCAAAGACACAAAAGATGGACTCACCTGAGAAATAAATGTGCCACCAATCCTCAACAGTCCAATGCAAAAATGATTCTGCCCAGTCCTTTCGCACCTGCAGGTTATGTTTTGGGATGAAGGGTACTTCGCAGTGAATATGGGCCTCGAGGCCGGTTGTCCAAAGCCTGCATTTGACAGTCTTTACACTGGTGTTGGGGAAAAACTCCGACTTAAGGTCACATAGCATCCAAGGTCCGCTGGGATTACTCCCCACTTTGATGTCACCCAAACACACCCAGGAATTCCCTCGGGACCTTACTCCTACGGTCTTTGACCACCCCAACTGGCTGGCCGGCTTGAACCTGGTGTTCTTTACCAGCCCTATCCCTGATCCTCAGCAGTGGGACCCAAAGTATAATCTTTAGAACTCGAAGTGCATTGCTGTCAAACGCGTGAGTGACGAGGCTTTTGTGCTGGTCGGCCAAGGCCAGCAGACTGGTACCCTACATTGGCATGTTCACCACGAAGCAGGTCGCCGCCATTATCAGCCACAACAAGGAGCTGTGGTACCATCCTCTGGAGGATGGCCGCTGCCTCGTTGAGCCCCTCGGCTTCGCCACGTTCTCAATGCATGTCAGTGTGTGGGACGGCACCGACTTCCTCTGGTGCTTCTATGACGAGAAGGCATCGTCCCACACGTATAGCACCGCCAACGGCGAGAGCAGCATCCCTAGCTGGACCACTTGGCTCATCCACCTCAGCACATCGGCGAGTTCCACGTCCCGGGTGGTATGACCCTCATGTCGACCCAGCGAAAGAGGCTCGTCAAGGAGCAGTGGGATTGGAACATCATGAGCCAGCACGAGTCCCACAGCTGCCACAAGAAGTGCAAGGCCCTGAACCCTGACTCGACCATGAAGGATCAAGGTGTGGTGTCAATGCACTTCGCCATTTTGGCTGGTACCTGCGAGGCCACTCGGGCTGTTTGTGCTGCGAACACCATCGATCCACCCCTGCTCGATAGCGCCCTTGTCATTGTGGTGCCGTCCCCTTCCATTATGGGCCTGACTCAGCCTGTGGCTTTGGCCTTGTTGCAGGATCTCACTGTTACTACCTCATCCAACACCCTTCCGTCTTTCAGTTCCATCACCATCAACCCTGCCGATACTTTGCTCAACCCCTCGGATCACAACATTGGCAACATGACAGATGGGGAGTTCCAGGCTCTTTTGCATATGGCTCCGCTGTCTGGGGGCTCTGTTCATGGCAGTGATGAGATGGACACGGTTTAAGATCGCCCCATGCGGCGATCTGGAGGGCGTATGTAACAGTTCTACTTTTCTTTGATTCACCCATCCCATTACACTCATTATTTCACCTTCATGCTGTCATTGCAGCCTTCACACTCACTACTTCTGTTTACATTCACTCTGTCATCTACAGATGTCCACACTCCTTACCTCTGTTCCATTTCAACATCTCTACTATCACTCAATCAGTGCCCAAATAGTTGTGTACTTGATCTTTGTATATGAAGCTGTATATAGCGTAGATAGACTTCGGTTAATCTTACACTTACACCAGTCAGTTGTTCGACTGACCACTTAAAGTTTCCCATGTGCCAGACTAGCTTTCTGCTCTCCGTCACACCCGCCTGGAGGTGCCGACTGAGGATGCGACAAAGTTTGCAACCTGAATGTCCAAAGTTCGAGAGGAAGTGGGGGGCCGCAATGCAAGCAGCACAGGAGACAATGGAAAGGCTCTACAATGCCAAACAACAGACGGATCTTGACTATAACCCTGGTGATAAAGTCTACCTATCCAGGACGAACCTGGTCACTCACCGCCCCACAAAGAAGTTCGAGGACTGGCACTATGGTCCCTTCACCGTTGTTCAGAAAGTGGGAGCCATCTCTTACAGACTGAAACTTCCCAAATGCTGGAAGGTTCACCTGGTTTTCAACACCGTCTTCCTGTGTCCTTGGGTGCCACCTATGGTGGAACACCAACACCATGACAATCCCCCTCTCCCTGGCATGGTAGACGGGGTAGATCTATAGGGATTGCAGAGGTGTTGAAAATACGGCTTAACAAGCAATGGAAGCACTTACAATATCTTATCTGCTGTGATGGGTACGGGCCCAAGGACAACACATGGGAGCTGTTAGAACACCTGGGTGACTCCACAGAGTGTCTCGAGGAGTTCTACGAGAAATACCTGACTGCGCTGGAGGACACAGCACACGGACAAAAATGGGTCATCACCAGGCAGGACTTGTGGAGCAAGAAATGGTGGCAGACATGAAACCCGAGACGGGTTTCACCTAGAAGGGAGGGTAATGTCATGAATTGTCTTTTCATTTACTTCTAGAACCCGAACAACCCGAACAATCCAATCAGTTGATCAGATCAACTATCTGATCAATTGTACTAGGAATGCCCTTTTGGGATTCCAATCAGTTTCAATTGGTTCCCCGACCTACCAGGTTACCGATTGACTCCTCTATGTTCATACACCCCTGCATTCACTTTTCATCTATCTTGTCCGTTGTCATTGGACACTGTACCTTAGTTACAACCCCTAGGGACTTTAGTATATAAGTTATAGCTACTTTCCTGTACTTTACACTATTCTAGTCTAAACTCCAGACTTATTCGTTGGAACTCTTCGTGCTTCAGTCACCCTCATCATCTCAGAACCCGGAATCTGCTCTGTGCTGATATTGCAGGTGGGCAAGTTGGCACGGATATAAGAAGGTATCACTATTAGCGCAGACAGACAGCACTTCAAATCGGGGCCAGAATATCGAAAGCTCACATCTGGCGACTCACACACCAGATTATAAATCAGGAAACCTTGATATCAACCTGAATTCATGCCAAAAGTCTGCTTCCTAGGCGTAGAAAAAACCCTTGACCACATGAGTGCCAAAACTGTTGAAGGCTAGATGATGCGGCTGGATGACTTCATTGATCTCTTCAATCGCAGTCCCTTGGCACAACAGCTTGCCAAAAAATACTCCATCCATGATTTCCTCAAAATTTTGAAAGGAATAAATGGCGAACACGCATCTGTTGAGAAGGGGACGGCTATGGGAGTGAAGGATATTAAAATGGAGGCTGCCATCCAAGATCTCAGAGAAGAGGCACTGGCAGGGAAGTGGTACATGGTGTTGGTCCATTATTTGGCAGCTTGGAATGCGAAGAAGATTGCAGAGGCAGGAAGGGAGGAGGCATGGAAGGTGTTGTCACCAGCACAAGTGGAACACAACGAGAATCTTATGGTAGAAATTGTGGCAGTCCTGGGAAAAGAAGCCTATGATGCACTGTCTCTCGAGGACCACCAGATGTTAGACCTTTTTATTTGGGGCAGCTGCTGTATGCACGAGGATCTCAACAGTTTCAAAGGGGCAACACAGACATGATGGCAGAGTGGAAGAAGTTGAATGCTGCTGCTCCAGTCCTCCTCGCAAACAAGGTAAACACAGCTGTCCGACAGCAAACAGTTACTCTTTTCAACTTTTTTGCACTGACAACCCTCTGGCAGCCCAGATTTGAGTTAGCAGGATTACTGGCAAAGCTCAATTGTTTATTTCAGATACTTTTTGACAAGAACAGTGATTTGGAGATCAACTCTGGTCTGTTTGCCTTGCAAATATCCTCATTCTCTCTGGAATGAAAATGTGAAGGGCATCTGATGAATCATTTATACAAACCAGCATGATATCCTCTCTAAGCACCTGGATTTTAAAATATTTGGCTACTGCTTTGCCAGGCCATGTTTGACCAACTTTCCTGTAATTTGACAGACTAAAAGCTGATCTAGTAACTAACTATTTCAAGAGTTGCCCAGTTGCTCAGCAAATTCCTAACACCTGATGAAATGGTATATGAGAGGCCAATATCAAAATTGAGAGTCAGACTCACCACTGTTCATCTCCATTGGTACTCACTGCTGCATTGATGTCGGCACCCTTTTCAAGAAGGATGCCAGCAATCTCTGTGTGGCCTCGAGCAGCAGCAGCCTGCAATGGGCTCCCATCTTCTCCCCCTGCTGCATTGATGTCGGCACCCTTTTCAAGAAGGATGTCGACAATCTCTGTGTGGCCTCAAGCAGCAGCAGCCTGCAATGAGCTCCCATATCTTCCCCCTGCTGCATTGATGTCGGCACCCCTTTCAAGAAGGATGCCGACAATCTCTGTGTGGCCTCGAGCAGCAGCAGCCTGCAATGAGCTCCCATATCTTCCCCCTGCTGCATTGATGTCGGCACCCTTTTCAAGAAGGATGCTGACAATCTCTGTGTGGCCTCGAGCAGCAGCAGCCTGCAATGAGCTCCCATAGAATCTCCCTGCTGCATTGACATTGGCACCCTTTTCAAGAAGGAAGGACACAATCTCTGCATGGCCATAGTATGATGCTACAATGATCTCTGAGTGTTCTGAATGCAGCTGCAATGGGGCCTGGTCCCAGAGAAATTTCACTATGTCCACAAGGTTTGCAGCTGCTGAAATCCACGACACAGAGGGTTGTAATGGCCAATCTGGATAATTCCATGGCATGGAGTTCCAGGGCTGCCTCCAGGAGTACCACCCCCCCAGCCAATGTTTTCTTCCATAGAAAAGCTCCTCTAAGAAACTCCAGAAGCACTTTTCTGAGTTGAACTTCAGACTGTCCAGCAGCATGTGCAAGGCAATATTGAGAATACCCCACAAGAGGGGGTAGATCATGCTGTGAATTGGCCCAAGATGGCTGTGAATTGGCCCAAGATGACTCCGGATATCCATCAAAGTTGAGGAATGTGAGCAGAGTGTGTGTTATCTCTGTTTGTGCATCTGGGAATAACAGGGCCTGAATGCTGTCCAGATATTCCTGTGTGGTGTAGTGAACAAGTCGCACCACAGATGATTCTCTGTCCACAATGACAAGCCCAGCACAGACAGAGAGAATAATATCAATGTCTGTAAGATCCTCCTCCTCATCCAGTTTTCGCATGCCTGGTTTAACAGCAAGAGCAACTTGTAACTCTTCCACCGTTAATGGTCTCTTTGCATTTGCTACCCAAGTAATGGTTGAGTGAGCTGTCTTTCTGTCTCCATCACTCTGGGCATCAATTCGCTGTATTGCAATATCATAGCTGCCATAAAGACTCTCTGGGAGGGAATTCAGAGCTTCTCGAACTTCCCGGATTGTATTCTTTGTGCTTAGGGAATCAATGTGAAGCTTGGCAAGAAGGAACCTGGTGGAATTTATTTGAGTTTCTTTCCAACAATGATTCATCACAGCTTACATTCCATCCACAGATTTACTGCTGATTTTTGAATGAATGTCTTCTCGTAGCTTGGGTTGCCTCTGGACATGCTTGTACAGGCGTGGAGATAAGTCAATCCGTGCATTGACAAATTTTCGAATATCCTCTGGCATTGCACCAATCTCTAGAGTTTCAACATTTGGAAGAGTAGGATCTGCAGGAATATGGGGTCGGGAAGTGACCATCAAGTTCACACTGAGACAGAGACCCATCTGTTCTGCGAGATGCTTGAGTAGGATGAAACGTTGATCCTCAGGATATTCATCAATGGCATCGATGACAATAAAGACCTGTGAAAATTCCTTCAGGCTAGAGCTGAGGATGTCGGCAACTTCCGGCAGTGATGGTACAGTGCCCTTCTCCCGGTGCTGCTTGTATAAATTTTCTGCAATGGAGCCAATGTCCCTGTCAAGTACAAGCTGTCTCCAGAGACCTGCCAGAAGTTTGAGTGGTGATTGCTGATCGGCTTCCTTATGATTCAAATAAATGCAAGCAACACCAATATCCTTGTTGTTTCTAGATGCAGCACTAAGATGATCCACAACCATTGATCTAGGATTATCATAATGAGTTGCAACCACTCAATGTAGAAAATGGACACACGAAAGGACGGTTTTCCCTGCACCTGCTGTAAATTCCAGCTTGGTTAGCCCAGGAAGGAGCATCTGAGGGCAATAAATTACATACGAATCCCATGGCACCAAAGTGTCCTTCTAGAACCACATTCCCATTGTTTGAAGAGGTCATTTTCAAGAAACCATGTACCAGTTTCTTTCAGCCGAACCCCCGAAATATCTGCCTGTCGTAGAAAGAAATTGATTGGCGAAAGCCAGTCAATGATTTTTTTGCGTTCTTCTTCCTTGTTGCTGTAGTTAAAATTCACGGTGGGGCCTTGCCCAGCACCTCCATGACCACCCTGTCCTCGCCCAATAACCTCTCCACCATCGCCTCCTCTGCCTCCTAGGTGAAATAAACATGGATGTTAATATACTAATCAAATTCTTTCGCACCATGGATGGTAAGGTGGAGTTCACTGGGTGGGAGAGCCATGTCCACTCTGAGTAAGTAGGGATCTTATGTATGAGGTATGTCAGCCAGTGCCAAAGGTCACATGTGAGACAGAACCAACCAAAGAGGATATAGTGCTGTAGTAGACTTGGGGTTGTAGCACGAAGAATGTATTCAAGCAAAGACAAGTATAAGGGGATGGGTCGCCAAAGCACGCGGGCGCCACAGTGGGCTTTAAGACAGAAGGTGGTGGCGGCAGATCCGGGGAAGTGGCTGGCCTCATTGTTTCCGCCCAGTACTTATCTGCGGGAACGTCGAACTTTGATTGATGTGGCGCTTACGGTGACAGCCAGCTGACAGCGAGACTTCTATCTTATTATCGGGCTCCCGCAGGAACTGCTGTAGTACTGCTCGAAATGCAAATCAGTCGATTTTTCAGCTCAATGTTGATGAGCAGGAGGATAGTAGCTGAGGACTTGAAGGTATAGTACGCGGTCGCCGCTCGGGTGCAGTACTTACGTGGGTGCCAAACTTGGGTTGACAGCGGTGCTTCTGCGATGATAGCATCTCATGAGTCACACTGACAGCGAAGATTCAATATTGAACTCCGATACAAAGATAGAAAAGAAAAATCGGGGAATGCAGGCAATGAACTAGCGCACTCTTGTTGGAAATGGAGTCCAACCTGTGAGACGAGGAGGTGCCAACTAGCTCCCTTTTCAACCGGATCGGTGGCAGCACCCTTAGTAATGCCGTCTTAATCTTCGACATTAATCAGATCCCGATCAAATAGCCCCCGCACAGGTATTCCCGTCTCGGTCTCTGGGACCGCTGCGCTCGCCCGGCTCTCTTCCACGGCCAAGAGGACCGCGGCGATGCGTCGCAATCCGAGCTTCGCTGATATCTTCTTGGTTCTTACGCCCGGTGCCCACGCCACCACGTCTTTGACTCACACTACTCCGACTCCGACCAGCTCACCTCGGCCTGCACGCCGTCGATCGCGAGTATGCCGCCGCTGTCCTCGCTTTCCCACGTGTCCTGCGCCCGCCTCGTCCACCATGCCTCTCGCCGCCGCCGACCGCATTTCTGAAGGCCCACGCGCGCACCGATCACCGCGAAGCAACGATATCGTTCCTCGGGGAACTGGGCGGCTTGGGCACTGGCGGCGATGCGATTCACCCGCGTCGCACTCGTAATCTACGGGCTACGGCGCTCGCGCCCGTCTCCTTGGCGTCGCTCCGACGGGTCCACTTCGCGTACGCCGTCAGCATCACGATACTTTTCCCCGAGGATGTCCTCAGGGCTGTCGTCTTTGCCGACAGATTGGGACCTGGAACGCGTCTTGAGCGCCATTAGGCCTCGGTCTCGGAGGCCTCAGCAAATCCGGGAATGGGAACAAGGTGCACACACCTGCACATCCTCCTTTTACCAGATAACTTACACTTCCACAACAGGTTCGTTGCTGCTCAGGCCACCGCGGAATGCACGACAGGGCGCACGTTTGGAAAGGTACGTCACTCCAACTCCTTTCCTTTCTACCAACGTCCTCATCTTGTGCAAAAAAACTTAGGCCAAGGCTTCCACTGTCGCCATTCGATGCCCTGCTCAATGCGCAACAATTGTACATGGCGGTTAGTCTCCAGTCGCCTCCCCATACCCTCTACGATGCGCTGCCATATCGTCGGGCATCGGGTAGCACAGCACCCCGCCCGTTCATCGACGACACTGTCCATACCCTCGCGGCCTCATCAATGGACGATATGAGCCCCTGACGACCGGCGCACGCGTCCCGCCGTGCTGAGCCCAAGGTATGTCGTTTCCTTCTCTCCTGCCCTTCCCTCCGGCTCCCTGGCCCTCGATCTACCTTCGCTGACCGTCTCTCCAGCCCGTCGCCTCCATCCGTCTCTCCACCATGGTATCTCCATCCATGTGTCGATTTCTCCACATGTCGCGTCTCCATCCACGCGCCTCGGCTCCAGCAACCCCTCTCCCCCATCCAACGACGCTTCTCCCGCAGCACCTTTAGCGAGCCCTCGCGCATCCGCCTTTGGCGCCCGCAAGCTATAATACGCCTTCGAGACGGTCCAAACGCGCGAAAAATACGCACGCTGCGTACAACGAGCTGGCCGCGTCCGCGACGCCCACCACATCCCGCCCACATCCACCGCCGCGTTCTCGTCCACGCTCCGCGCCGGGCCATCACGATCTCGCGACCCAAGCCCTCGCCACGCGCAGGCACGTCCCATTTACGAGTATCTGGTTCTTCGGTGATTGCTTCCTCCACACCCCCGCTCTTAACGCACGACCCACGCACCTCCCCGCGCCTTCTCAGCGGGGACTCGATGCCCATCTTGTGCTTGCACAACGTCTTCACCTATTGCCGCCATTCTGCGCAGTCGCTTCTTTCGCCATGCTTCTGCTGTGCTCGGCGGCAACCCCCAGGAATACCGCGCCATGACTGGCAGGGCGGCTAATCCTATTACCAACCGAGCATGTCACACCCGCCCTTCATCTCCTTTATCTATGTACCTCGTGGGGCTGTCGAAGAATTCAATAAAAATTGCAGCGTATAGGCGTGCCGTGCTACGGGTGCGTGGACGGAGCGAGGGGAAATCATCTGAATTTAACCTGGTTAACGGGTTTTTGAAAGTAACCCGTCAGACGGGTCACAATAGTACCTCTAAAAAGTGACTTGGAAAACGGGTGAAAACGGAAAAATAATTATTGACTTTCTCCCGGTTGTAACTTGGGATTTTCACTCGTTCAACGGGCTAAACTGGCCACATTCGGGTGAAAAGTGCTTGGTATTCGGGTAGCCTTTGTCCGGTTTCCGGGTGAAAAAAAACTGGTGAAAATAACCCGTTCTGGGTCTTACAGTGAAGCGCCAAAGTTATCCTCGAACTTATTCGTCCTCCGGATCTTGCTCCTCCCTTCCATCTACCCCTCGTCCCTGCATCCATGTCTCAATTAAATGAATATTCTCAGTTTCTCCTTCCCGCTGGAGACGCTCTGAACCAAGCACAAAATCAGCTCAATATACAGATCCACATCATTCGCGTTTTTACGTCTAATCTGTAGGGGTCGAAAGAAGAGTGGCACATCGAGAAAATATGCATGGAAACAAGAAGAGCGCGTCGACTCGTACAAGAACGCGAGTGAAAAGAGGAACATAGGCGGAGGTGCATGCATTCGAAGAGGGGGTAGGTTTTAGAAGGGTGAACGGGGTGCAAGTGAGTAGAAGTAAAGTAAGCACAGCGGGGAGGAATCAGGAGTGCGTAGATAGACGGGAAAATACAATGTGATGGAATCTTAGGGTGGTAGGTGGCTGAAGCAAGAGCGCGACTGCGCCTCCACACACATGTACACTCTGCATCCGCCACCCACGGGCGAGACGCACGAGGATCCCCCACATCCGGAACCCCGCCTCACCCCATGCCTTCCTCCGAGCACGAGTCTCGTCCTACGTGGTTCGGCACCGGAGCATCTCGCTGGCGCCTCCATCGCTCCTCTCCCCATCCCGTATTGCTCCCTCCTTCTCCCACCGCGGCGGGCGAGGGCCTGCACGCACGCGTAGCAGCCCCACACCTCTCGATCCATCTGGGCCCCATTCAGATTCTGGATTCAAAACACCATAACCGTGCGCGGGGTGGCGGGGGGCCCGGGCAGCTGAGACGGTATATGGCATCGATCGCGTATGTAGATACGGTGTGGGGAGTCGGAGCAGTGGAGGTCGAGAATGTGGGTCGACGCGGCGCACCCGCTGCGGAAAGGGACGGTGGCGCAGTGATGCGGAAGCGAGAGGGGCGGGGCAGGCACGGCGGGGGTGCGGGGAGGGCGAGGGGAGTATTGTGATACACGTTGGGGATGGTAATGGTCGTCGTCCCATAGCGTCTCGTACCGGTCATCCTGCCATAGAGATACGCTGTCGCCGAGGATGAGACGGACTAGGGACACAGTAGCATGTCTCCCCATTTTGTGTCGTCCTCACGCGGTGAAGCTGCGGCACGCCTACGCCTACGTGTCCGAGCTGCACCTGCTCGCGATATACCGCCGACAAGGAAATAGACGGACGCAGACCGCGCGTCTCCCCATCCTGCGCCATCGCCTCGTGCGGTGCTCGGCGAGCTCGCTTCCCATCCTCCCGCGAGCTGGGCGCACCGAGCAACTGTAGTCCTCCTCCCGGCCTTCCCGTCCTCGGCTCCCCGACGCACTTGCGGCGGGAGCGGCGAGCGGGGAGTTTGCGTGAAGCTCGCAGCCGTAAAGGGGAGACGGCGGTGGATGTGCCGGAGATGGGGAGCACCGAGCCGCGGACGGGGGGCGTTGGCGACGAGGAGATGGGGGGAGGTCAAGCATACATGGAGCACCAAGCGGTGGACTGGGGCAGGTGTCGCTGAGGTGCAGGGCGGCGTCGGCGTAGACGGGGAGAATAGCCCGTCAGCTGCGCAGGTGCACGATGCAGGCGACGACTGCGATTATTGGAGCAGGGACGTTGGCGCGGAGGCATCGCGTCCAAGGGAGAGCAAGCGAGGCGCGCGCGACCTTGGCCAATGGAGCGTGCTCGTGCATAGACGACCGACTCCTCTTGCAAGGAGGCAGATAACGACCGTCTTGCAGAAAACCGAAGACTTGGGCGGAGGCCGACAACGACAAGCCACGATCTGGTTCAATCCTAGCGCGCGCCTTGATCACACGGTACGAGGCTCGAGCACACCCGCTTTCCGCCCGTGTGCTTCCCATCTACACATTCGGCTCTCCAAGTCGAAGCGTCTTCAGCCCCCATCTTCCACCGCTCGCCCCTCTCACGCACACGCATCGTTGTGGGAGCTCCCACACTAGCCGCAGAAGTGGAGTCGATGCCCGCGACGCGCCACTCGAGTTTGCCGACTCGCGGCAGAACGCCTTGAAGGCAGCGCGGACATTGCGTACTGCCGACCAAGTCTCGCCCGCCACACGATGCGGGTGAGGGCGGCATGGGGGGAGGGGGCGATGTAGCATCGACTAGATAGTGGGGGGAGGATGCTCGACGGGGCGAGCGCAGAGGGTAAAAGGGTGACGAGCCGGGGGCGGCCGGCGAACGAGGGTGTCGCGGTGGAGGCCCACCAAGATCCGAAGGCGGGACCCGAGGAGCGGGAGGCGAGGCGAAGTCGAGGGGGCGACGACGAGGATAGCGGAGCGCAGCCGGCAGAGGAGGGCACAAGGGAGGGGCGAGTGGCGTTCGCGTCGTATCGATGGGAAATGGAGTGTATCTGGGTTACTGTTATCGCTGTCTCATTTGTAGGTCGGAACGAGAAGAGTGCGTAGTGAGCTGTGAAAGAGAATGAAACGATACGAGAAAGAGTGCAGGGAAGGATAACACACCTCGAGATATATTCCTACACCATCTCCAGGACCCCGACGTACAGTATGAGCGCGAGATGTAGCCAGTGAGTGAGGTGTTTATGGCGAGGTAACCTGCAAAGCGTGAGCGCAGCACTGGAGACAAAAAATACACAGAAAGGATAGAGAGACGTTGAGGGAAGATGGTGAGAGAGAAAACCTTTAAGAACCGATTAACAGCCAACACCGGTGCCTCATGCCAGGACAGAGTCGTCGTCGGATAATCGTCAAAATCTGAGGCTGCGCACAAAAAGATTTATGAGACCGTTGCAAAATTACGTGGGAGCCGCAAAGGCCTTCAAGACTTTGTACAGACCCAGAAAAAGACAAAGTACAGCGCGCAGCGGCGTTCCCAGCGAGCAGGCGGCGGCGGCGGCGGCGTCGTCAGACTGGGTCAACGAAAACGCGAGATTTGAGACAGAGCATGACATCACGATCGATGAGGTCATGCTGTCCGCCCGCCCCATCCCCGTCCGTGGCCGCATAATCCAAGCCCCGACGATGCCGACCTACCCTCGACTCTACCTGTCCCTACCCTGCTCAAATAAAATGCACGCCCCATGATACCGCCCCACACGTCCACCGCCGATCTCTCGTCAAAATTGTTCCCGCCCCGCTCACCCGCTAATTATCAAGCGCTGTCGGCCGTCAGTTAATCACGCTGTATCATATCCCGCTGTACACTTTCGTATATGTAACACCCCGCCCGCACCGCGCTCCTACAACTATAACTAAGCTACTGCGCGAAACGCGTCAGAGGCGGTATGTATTTCATTTCTGCGACGGCGTTTGCGATTGCCTGCAACGGATCCAGGTCGTGTGCGCGTATGTAAAAAAATATAAAACTGCTTGCATCAATCAATCGATAGGGGGATCAATCAGCGACTTTGCCGGTCGGTACTTTCGCGAAAGGGATGGGTGCCGTTAACGTTATTCGAGGTCGCGTCCGTCCCTACCGTCTGGAACGTTTGCAGCGGCGGGAGAGGGTCAACTGTGCGAGTGATGTGTCATTTAAGACGCGTCTAACGCACTTTGGCACGCTCTGGCGCGTCGATTTTACATACGGGTCTTGTCGCGTAAAATGACCCACAAAATTGTTCTTGTTCGAATAATAATCAACAGCTTTTACCGGTCCATACATCCGGTACTGTAATGTTATATTCCGGGGTCCGGGGTTGAATGAGCCGAGCCGATCCCCAGCCCCCTTCCCCTTCCTGCCTGTCGGCGTCGCGTTTGCAGCGGCGCCGGCGCAGGAGATCTAGTGCGACATCGACACGCGTTGACGCGCTCGACGCGTCGCACCCCCTCGGCCGTTCGCGTTAAACCTGTGTGATATAACCCAACATGAAAATAAACACAAGAAAAAAGAAGCGGAGCAAGCGCTGGCAAGCGTCGCGTGCCCTGACAAGCTGTTGATTCGAATTTCGAACCGCATTCTTTGGCGAAGGGAGCTTCCATTTGTTCCGCACACCGCACGGAGATCGACGCATGGCATTGGCAAATGTCAAACATACAACGTCGGGGCACACGACCGTCTATGTAGCACTGATTGTACTGACTGTAGTAGTACTGTACTGTACAGTTGCCTGGCTGCAGTAACATTGAACAGGCTCGAAATGAATTGGAGTCCGAATCCATCCAGCCTCGATCTCATGTACTGTCAGATTCTGAAAAAAAAACCGTTGCACCCTTAAGTTCACACGATTCATACCGTAGATATCGATTCGCCAACGAAGAAAAAAAAAGGGCCATCAAACCAGTTGAAGACCCGCGCCCGGATCGAACGGGTGCCCACTTGACTTTCTCATTGTCGAATAATGCATACTTAATGCAGTGTGGGTGCAGACCGTCTGCCACGGGTCTTGATATACTCTAGCTAGAACAAGTTGAACCTGGATGAATTGAACGGGATGGGATGGAATTCAGGGGAGATTTGAATTCTGAATCAAATTAGAATCTGTTCGGCTAAGCTTGAAGCTACTAAAATTGGATTTTTTCGCGTTTTTTCCGCGATTTTGTGACTTCTTTCGCAAGTTCGTGGTGGGCCTCGGTGACCCGTGACATGCACGAAAATATTCGTGGATTTGGGCCCCTGTGACGCGTGACACACGAATTGAACGAAATGGTACAGTACGTATGTAAGAAGAAATACTCCTGATTCGTTTATCCGCTGACCACAAATGCCAACAAAGATCCTTTATAGAGTACAGGTGCAGACCATCTGCCACGCGTCTTGTTCTACTCGAGCTAGAACAAGTTCAACCTGGATAGGTGGGTGGGATGAATGAATATCAGAACACTTTGGAAAAAAACGAGAAGACATCAGGTTCAGGAGCCAGGACCCGTGCCCGAATCGAACGGGTGCCCACTTGGAACGGCTTACAATATATTATGAAGTGTGGGTGCAGACCATCTGCCACAGGTCTTGCTATACCTAGACTCAAACCTCGATAGGTAGGATGGATTTTGCAACAAGGAGTGTTTAATCGACGCGTCGTGGAAGGACACTCCAAGACAGGCTGATCGGAAATGAAGAGAAGAGAAGAACAAGAAGCGGCTCGCGTGCGATTCTGTTCCTGCCAAGTCGTCGATTCGAATTTCGAACCACATCTTTTGCAATTGTCGAAGGGAGCTTCCATTTTGTTCCGCGCGCCGCACGGAGATCAACGGATGGCAAACACCGTCGGGGCACACAATTGAAGCCAGCTTCCGAGTTAGAGGTAGATTCATCAGAGTCCGTCTGCTGCCTAACACTGTACACATGTACAGCAAGCAGTATACTACTACTCACTTGAACTGTATATTTCCCCAGCTGTACTCTCGACCCTCGAATCAAATTGGAACCTGAACAAAACTTTGAATTCACAGAATTCAGCTAAGCTTGAAGTATATAAGCAGAAGAAAACAGGTTCGAACTTGCTACAATATTGAACATAACCCACACCCAAATCGAACGGGTGCCCACTTCGCCTTTCTTGGTCTCATTAATATAAAACCTTTTTTCGTCAGAAATTATGTACAATAGTAGTCGAACAAGCGACAGTGCACATCTACAACTCAACCAGGACATGTACACCATCAATGAACTGGAACAGTAGTAATTTACAAGTTGCACGACACAGCAACCATGTTATTGTACAGTGTACTGTGTATTCTCAACTTGCAACATTGTCCTAAGGAGCAGTGCACTCTCCATTTAGGCTCGTAACCAGCCTGCCTACGGCGTTCTAACAAGGCGAGCTTGTTGCCGTAGGCAGGCTGGTACTTCTCGGAGCCGCCAAAAGGGCTGTCGCGGAGTTTGAAATTCAAGTGACCTTTTAAAAACCTTACTCATTTTGTGCTCAATTTTGAAGCTTATTTTTTGGTTGAAGCGGGGAAAATGAATGAAAATTGTATCCCTCCAATTTTGCCTCCTTACATTTTGTATTTGTGCGATAGAACACGGTAAAACCTGAGGGTAGTTTTAGTAGCGATCAACTTCGGACCGTGATCTCCGGAATTGCCGCAGCTCATTGCATCATTGCGTCATCGGCCTCACTGACTTAATTTCAAACTCCGCCCCAGCTCGATTGACACATCCGAGAAGTACCAGTCTGCCTACGGCAACAAGCCCGCCTTGTTAGAACGGCGTAGGCAGACTGGTTACGAGTCTACTCTCCATTGACCACTTGTCACTGCGTACACAACAGAATTGTACATCAACAGAATAATTGTACAGTACACAGTATACATATGTACAGTCCATACGCAGCAAGTGGTTTCTAAGCGACCCATGTATTTTTTATCAATCCCATCTGACCCTTGGGTGGGTTGGTTCATCAATCCCAATGCAACTGTGGGACCTTCTATGAAAACCAGTAGTTACAACATCAACAAACTTAGGGAGCCACCATCAATCCCACACCCAACGGTGGGTCTGCCCCCACCCTCAATGATGTAACCCTTGAGAAACCATCTCACACCTAAACCTGGGCTATTTTACAAACAATTCCGCAATCTCGTCTCAAACCACAACCAACCCCTTTGAATGGCCCTTCCCTCACCTGCCACAAGTTTTCTGGATGCCTTCACTGAGGCCAGCAAACCATATGACTTTCACTGCAGTTTTCAGCCGCTTTCTCCATGACTTTCATCACCAAACACCGTGAAACTGAGTTGAATTCATCCAGATTAGCAACTATGAAAGGCAAGTACTTTTTGTAACTTTTCATGGGGTGCATTCATCATATTTAGTGGTGCCTTTCACAACGAATCCACCTGAAAGGAAGGGCTGAGGATACGGGACATTCACATATTTTAATGGGGGAAGCCATATGAAATGTTCATGAAATACATTGCATTGCTATACGACTACTACAGGGTTGCACTACATACACTGCTTCCTCCCCAGTGCCCCACGCTTCCCGCCCTCGCATATCGCTGTCAGTAGTCAGTACTTCTAGGACAGGTGGTGGAGCTGTGGGGACCAAATAAATGCAGTGATGCGATGACAGACCTGGTATTGGGGCACCCGGGCATTTATTCAAATCTGCTTCGAGTTGCAACATGCTATAATGTACTTCATTACATTACGATGTCATCTCACAAGGGCTAATGCTGGTCTGAGCAGTTAGCTAAAAGGGATATAATGTGTCTTGAACCTGTAAGGGGAAGAGTGCCCAGGAGCCAAGTCGATAACAAAGCTTGGCTCCTGGGCACTCTTCCCCTTACAGTATAACAAAGCTGGGGATCAAGATCCCCAGGCACGGACTATATACTACAGGAGTGAGTAAGCGAAGACGACACCCGCGGCCCGATGAGTAAGCGAAGATGACAAATGCGGCCCGGAACATAAGCGACATGACACCAACACAGCCCAGGAGTCCCCTGACAGAACCATTGGAAAGGTGCTGGACAACGATCCTGGTAAAGGGTTGACGTGGGAATCTGCTAATGGAGCAATCACGGAAAGTGCCTTACCATCCTGGAAACGGATTGGGGCTACTGCACATCCCTGACTAAGGGTGTAGTCTCCCACATGTCAGACTCGAAAAATAAAAATTAAGACAGTCAAAATTTTTACTTGTCTTGAGTCTGATCGAACTTGTTGATATCGAACCGAACCTGAGAAAATGTGATCAACGCGTGATCACATGTGAACAATTTGACCAACATTTTTGCAAAAACTGAAAACGAGAAGAAGCCCATTAGCCAAAAAATCGTTTTTTTCAATGCATTCATTACAGGTTTAACTGCCCCCAGCTCAATATCTGAAGATTTAAGGTTGAGAATAGATCACGTGGAGTCATGTGATGGTCATGTTTTCCCAGGTCCGGGTTCGAACCCGGAACTTAGCACAGACTACTAAGGGTGTATTACAAGGGATTATCCTTCTGAACTAGAGGAATCATTGTCGGGCATCATCTGACGTCTCCAGAACTGCCAAGAGAAGGCTGGACTTGGCCGATCTACCAATTGACTAAAAAACCATACTTGGGTACTGGGAAGCGACGGCTATCACAATTTTCAGACAAATCACTGAAGCGGTTCAAAGCAGAACCAATTAAGCGGAGGGTTACCAAGGAGGGTAACAGAGCGCTGACGAGGAGGTCAGCTAAAAGTTGACATATCAACAATATCCCATCACGATCGTTCTAAGCGATGTAGATCTTGACTCATCACTAAGCTCAGCTCGTTGATGTTTCTTATAAATCTCTCTCAATTTTACTAATCGTTTGATATCTGACAGGAGTTCATCAGCTAGCTGCTATATCACTAGTCATATACCCTGAACCCTACTGCACATTTGTATCTGTCTCGTTTATATTTAGAATCCTGTAAAGTATTTAAGCGGATGGTTATGGGAGGAGCACCAGTGAATCTCACCCCACCTGTTGGACACGAAGTTACTAGACTTCACGCTTAACCGGTTGAGTAGGCATTCATTCGGAGACATCCAGAAGCTATACCAAGTTTCATTTCTTTTCTCTGTTTGAATATTATCTGTGTTGGATTTGGATCTTTATAGATGGCCCGTGGACATATTGGATAAACGGAACAGACACATGGAATATAAGGTAATGAATCGGACTTGACAATTGGTTGTAATCTCACAAGGATTAGGAATCACGGATACTATTGGAATTAGGATTCATAAAGAATCACTTGCACTACACATCGGAGTACTATCTCCAAACCTAGACCCACATCATACAAAACCGTTGAACATAAAATCTTGTCTGTCCGCGATTGCACCTAGAACAGATTTGAGCAGTTTTATCTATGCGACTTGTAGACCTGTAAAGTCTTGCTTCCCAAAGAGAACTAAAGTTTAAATTGCCACAATCTATACTGGATTGGAACCCTGAACTTGCACAAGGATTATAGTGTTTGAGTTGTTGTGGTCGCATTATTGAACCACATATTCATTTACAAAGGTTTGGTTTGTGGTTATTTCACTGCTAGCCCCATAGTCATCATTTTAGTGACACAAAGAATGTACCTCGATGTCGGGCATGAGAAGGGGAAACAAGCAGGAGACAAGAGAACATACTGAATGAGGATCAACAGAAACTTGAAGTTCAGAGCTGGGGCAGGCTCACCGGCAATATAGTCCTAAAACCGGCATTCAAGGGAGAGGTGCCACAAAAGCAGTGCGGGCCATTGCCTGTTCAGCCTCGTGTGCAAGATCAAGAACTGCATACCTAAAAAAAAAACTATGAGAGTCGGTGTAGAAGGGTAGGATGGACCACTGGTCGCCTCCCTTCTACGTTATATCTCCATACTTACTTTACGGTACACCGGTCCTCGGACCGGTTCTTTGTTTTGTACGTACATATGGCCAAACATCACCTTCTGACCCCCGAACCACTACCTACATCGCGGCCAGTGACTTGAGTACTCCAACACGAGTACGCCGCCAGTGAACACTTTCTACCTGAGCACCAGAATATTGCCCTCACCGAGTCTTTTTGCTTTGCACCCGTACCTCATGCCCACACGGCACATCCCCTATTTTCCACCTGATTCTTATTCCACGCCTTCGTGTCTTTTCGGGACCACCCCACCACTTTTCTCGTTCACTCATACACCCCATATTCCAGACGACTGACCCATCCTTGCTGTCTATCAGCACAGAACTAAGTTCTTCTTCATCGGGCGAAGTTGGAGACACATAGCACACACCTTGAGGCCAGTGAAGCTGTCTGCCTGCATTGTCAACATGCCTATCACCAAGAAGCTTCTTGGGGGCGAGTAAGCTCTTCCTCTTGTTGGCGAGAGACTTCTCAACCTTCAGAGGACACATTGGTGTACTAGAAGAGGCCTGGACAATGGAGACACAGACCATGTGTTGTGGAGTAGGTGAAGAATTCAAAGATGAGCAGTAAGTACCCTAGATTTTAAAATATTTGGCTGCTGCTTTGCCACACCATGTTTGACCAACTTTCTGGAATTTGATAGACTAAAAGCTGAGCTAGTAACTAATTATTTCAAGAGTTGCCCAGTTGCCCAGCAAATTCCTAACACCTAATGAAGTGGTATATGAGAGGCCAATATCAAACTTTAGAGTCAGACTCACCACTGTTCATCTCCATTGGTACTCACTTCTGCATTGATTTTGGCACCCTTTTCAAGAAGGATGCCGACAATCTCTGTGTGGCCTCTAGCAGCAGCAGCCTGCAACGAGCTCCTCCCATATCTCCCCCCTGCTGCATTGACATCAGCACCCTTTTCAAGAAGGATGACAACAATCTCTGTGTGGCCTTGAGCAGCAGCAATCTGCAATGAGCTCCCCTCCTCTCCCCCTGCTGCATTGATGTTGGCACCTTTTTCAAGAAGGATGCCAACAATCTCTGTGTGGCCTTGAGCAGCAGCAGCTTGCAATGAGCTCCCGTAGAATCTCCCTGTTGCATTGACATCGGCACCCTTTTCAAGAAGGATGCCAACAATTTCTGTGTGGCCTCGAGCAGCAGCAGCCTCCAATGATCTCAACCCATATCTTCCCCCTGCTGCATTGACATCAGCACCCTTTTCAAGAAGGATGCTGACAATCTCTGTGTGGCCTCGAGCAGCAGCAGCCTGCAATGAACTCCCCTCCTCTCCCCCTGCTGCATTGATGTCAGCACCCTTTTCAAGAAGGATGCCAACAATCTCTGTGCGGGCTCGAGCAGCAGCAGCCTGCAATGAGCTCCCATATCTTCCCCCGGCTGCATTGACGTCCGCACCCTTTTCAAGAAGGATGCTGACAATTTCTGTGTGGCCTCGAGCAGCAGCAGCCTGCAATGAGCTCTTATATTCTCCCCCTGCTGCATTGACATCGGCACCCTTTTCAAGAAGCATGCTGACAATATCTGTGTGGCCTCCAGCAGCAGCAGCCTGCAATGAGCACCCATAGAATAACCTTGCTGCATTGACGTTGGCACCCTTTTCAAGAAGGATGCTGACAATCTCTGTGTGGCCTCCAGCAGCAGCAGCCTGCAATGAGCTCCCATATCTTCCCCCTGCTGCATTGACATTGGCACCCTTTTCAAGAAGGATGCCGACAATCTCTGTGTGGCCTTGATCAGCAGCAATCTGCAATGAGCTCCCATCTTTTCCCCCTGCTGCATTGACATCGGCACCCTTTTCAAGAAGGATGCTGACAATCTCTGTGTGGCGTTGAGCAGCAGCAACCTGCAATGAGCTCCCATAGAATCCCCTTGCTGCATTGACATTGGCACCCTTTTCAAGAAGGATGCCAACAATCTCTGTGTGGCCTCGAGCAGCAGCAGCCTGCAATGAGCTCCCATCTTCTCCCCCTACTGCATTGACATCAGCACCCTTTTCAAGAAGGATGCCGACAATCTCTGTGTGGCCTCCAGCAGCAGCAGCCTGCAATGAGCTCCCATATTTCCCCCTTGCTGCATTGACATCAGCACCCTTTCCAAGAAGGATGCTGACAATCTCTGTGTGGCCTCCAGCAGCAGCAGCCTGCAATGAGCTCCCATATCCTCCCCCTGCTGCATTAATGTCAGCACCCTTTTCAAGAAGGATGCCGACAATCTCTGTGTGGCCTCCAGCAGCAGCAGCCTGCAATGAGCTCCCATAGAATCCCCCTGCTGCATTGACGTCGGCATCCTTTTCAAGAAGGATGCTGACAATTTCTGTGTGGCCTCTAGCAGCAGCAGCCTGCAATGAGCTCCCATCTTTTCCCCCTGCTACATTGACATCGGCACCCTTTTCAAGAAGGATGCCAACAATTTCTGTGTGGCCTCGAGCAGCAGCAGCCTCCAATGAGCTCCACCCATGTCTTCCCCCTGCTGCATTGACATCTGCACCCTTTTCAAGAAGGAAGGACACAACCTCTGTATGGCCATAGTATGATGCTACAATGATCTCTGGGTGTTCTGAATGCAGCTGCAATGGGGCCTGGTCCAAGAGAAATTTTACTGTGTCCACAAGGTTTGCAGCTGCTCAAATCCACAGCACAGAGGGTTGTGCTGGCCAATCTGAATAATTCCATGGCATGGACTCCCAGGAGTACCCCCTGGCCAATGTTTTCTTCCATGGAAAAGCTCCTCTAAGAAACTCCAGAAGAACTTTTCTGAGTTGAACTTCAGACTGTCCAGCAGCATGTGCAAGGCAATATTGAGAATACTCCACAAGAGGGGGGTAGATCATGCTGTGAATTGGCCCAAGATGACTCTGGATATCCATCAAAGTTGAGGAATGTGAGCAGAGTGCGTGTTATCTCTGTTTGTGCATCTGGGAATAACAAGGCCTGAATGCTGTCCAGATATTCCTGTGTGGTGTAGTGAACAAGTCGCACCACAGACAATTCTCTGTCCACAATGACAAGCCCAGCACAGATAGAGAGAATAATATCAATGTCTGTAAGATCCTCCTCCTCATCCAGCTTTTGCATGCCTGGTTTAACAGCAAGAGCAACTTGTAACTCTTTCACTGTTAATGGTCTCTTTGCATTTGCAACCCAAGTAATGGTTGAGTGAGCTGTCCTTCTGCCTGCATCGCTCTGGGCATCAATTCGCTGCATTGCAATATCATAGCTGCCATAAAGACTCTCTGGGAGTGCATTCAGAGCTTCTCGAACTTCCCGGATTGTATTCTTTGTGCTTAGGGAATCAATATGAAGCTTGGCAAGAAGGAACCTGGTTGGAATTTATTTCAGTTTCTTTCCAACAATGATTCATCACAGCTTACATTCCATCCACAGATTTACTGCTGATTTTTAAATGAATGTCTTCTTGTAGCTTGGGTTGCCTCTGGACATGCTTGTACAGGCACGGAGATAAGTCAATCCGTGCATTGACAAATTTTTGAATATCCTCTGGCATTGCACCTATCTCTAGAGTTTCAACATTTGGAAGAGTAGGGTCTGCAGGAATATGGGGTCGGGAAGTGACCATCAAGTTCACACTGAGACAGAGACCCATCTGTTCTGTGAGATGTTTGAGTAGGATAAAACATTGATCCTCGGGATATTCATCAATGGCATCGATGACAATAAAGACCTGTGAAAACTCCTTCAGGCTAGAGCTGAGGATGTCAGCAACTTCCTGCAGTGATGGTGCAGTGCCCTTCTCCCAGTGCTGCTTGTATAAATTTTCTGCAATGGAGCCGATGTCCTTGTCAAGTACAAGCTGTCTCCAGAGACCTGCCAGAAGTTTGAGTGGTGATTGCTGGTCGGCTTCCTTGTGATTCAAATAAATGCAAGCAACACCAATATCCTTGTTGTTTCTGAATGCAGCACTGAGATGATCCACAACCATTGATCTAGGATTGTCATAATGAGTTGCAACCACTCAATGTAGAAAATGGACGCACACAAGGACAGTTTTTCCCTGCACCTGCTGTAGATTCCAGCTTGGTTAGCCCAGGAGCATCTGAGGGCAATGAAGTACATACGAATCCCATGGCACCAAAGTGTCCTTCCAGAACCACATTCCCATTGTTTGAAGAGGTTGTTTTCAAGAAACCATGTACCAGTTTCCTTCAGCCGAACCCCCGAAATATCTGCCTGTCGTAGAAAGAAATTGATTGGCGAAAGCCAGTCAATGATTTTTTTTGCGTTCTTCTTCCTTGTTGCTGTAATTAAAATTCACGGTGGGACCTTGCCCAGCACCTCCATGACCACCCTGTCCTCGCCCAATACCCTCTCCACCATTGCCTCCTTTGCCTCCTGGGTGAAATAAACATGGATGTTAATATACTAATCAAATTCTCTCGCACCATGGATGGTAAGGTGGAGTTCACTGGGTGGGAGAGCCATGTCCATTCTGAGTAAGTGGGGATCTTATGTATGAGATATGTCAGCCAATGCCAAAGGTCACATATAAGACAGAACCAACCAAAGAGGATATATTGCTGCTGTAGACTTAGGGTTTGTAGCACGAAGAATGTATTTGAGCAAAGACAAAGATAAGAGGATGGGTCGCCGAAGCACGCTGGCGCCACAGTGGGCTTTAAGACAGAAGGCGGTGGCGGAAGATCCGGGGAAGTGGCCTCATTGTTCCCGCCCAGGATCTGCGGGAACGTCGAATTTTGATTGATGTGGAGCTTGGACGGTGGCAGCCAGCTGACAGCGACACTTCCATAGACTTCCATCTTATTATGGGGCTCCCACAGAAACTGCTGTAGTACCTCTCGAAATGCAAATCAGTCAATTTTTCAGCTCCATGTCGATGTGCAGGAGGATAATAGCTAGAGTGCACAGCGTGAGGACTTGAAGGTGTTACGTGGTCGCCGCAGTGTTCGGGTACAGTACTTACGTGTGCCGAACTTGGGGTTGACAGCAGTGCTTCTGCAATGATAGCATCTCGCGCTGACAGCGAAGATTCAGTATTGAACTCCAATTCAAAGATAGAAAAGAAACATTGTGGAATGCAGGCAATGAACTAGGGTACTTGTTGGAAATGGAGTCCAACCTGTGAGACGAGGAGGTGCCCACTAGCTCCCTTTTCGACCGGATCGGTGGGCGTACCGTTAGTATCGCCGTCTTAATCTTCGATCAGACCCCGATCATAGCTCCACATGTACCCTAGCTTCTCGCTCGCACAGGTACTTATTCCCGTCTCGGTCGTTTCCGGCTTTGATGGTATATCTTCTCGGTTTCTTACGCCCGGTGCCAACGCCACCACATCTTTGACTCACACGACTCCGACCAGCTCACCTTGGCCTGCACCGTCGATGGCGAGTATGCCACCGCTGTCCTCGCTTTCCCACGTGTCCTGCGCCCGCCTCGTCCACCATGCCTCTCGCCGCCGCCGCTGACCGCATTTCTGAAGGCCCGCGCGCTCCTCTCGCGCCGACCTGTCTCAGATGTGCGCACCGATCACCGCGAAGCAACGATATCGTTCCTCGGGGAACTGGGCGGCTTGGGCACCGGCGGCCATGCGATTCACCCGCGTCGCGCTCGTAATCTCCGACGGGTCCACTTCGCGTACGCCGTCAGCATTACGGTACTTTTCCCCGAGGATGTCCTCAGGGCTGTCGTCTTCCCCGACAGATTGGGACCTGGAACGCGTCTTGAGCGCCATTAGAGCCTCGGTCTCGGAGGCCTCAGCGAATCCGGGAATCGGAACAAGGTGGAAACATTTGCATGTCCTTTGCATGTTGCATGTTACCTGATAACTTACACTTCCACACTAGGTCCGTTGCTGCTTAGGCCACCACGGAACGCACGACAACGCGCACGTTTGGAAAGGTACGTCACTCCCATTGCTTTGCTTTCTACCAACGCCCTCATCTTGTGAAAAAAAGTCAGGCCAAGGCTTGCACCGTCGCCATTCGATACACGGCGGTTAGTCTCCGGCCGCCTCCTCATACCCTCTACATCGCGCTGCCATATCGTCAGGCATCGGGTAGCACAGCACCCCGCCCGTCCATCAACCACACCGT